>JAVKPL010001275.1:0-22500 GCA_032173675.1 Gastrolobium villosum | reverse complement strand
TGTATGGTTTTTGTGGCATAAATAGTTCTTTTTTTTTAAAAAAAAAAATAGTTCTCTTTTGATTCCTAATTGGACAACATTACTGACACAATTTTATTTTTTTTGATAAACTGACACATTGCTTTCATTTGCATTATATTTACATTTGTTAACAATATTATAAAATGAGATTAATATCTCTTACGTGATAAGAGATAATTTTATTTTTCACACATAATAAAAAACGTGAGACATATTTTTTTTTTCAACTTTTTTATATGATTCTACATAAATTTAACACACACACACATATATATATGGATTTTATAAGAGTTATGTTGTAGGAAAAATGATTGTTTTATGTTATAGAGATTCGTTTTGCGTGCCAGAGTTTTTTTTTTTGCTGCGGGCCCACAAAATATTGTGTGTATAGAAAAGTTTTTATGGTCATTGTTGTAACTTTGGGAACGGATTTCACAAACAATAAACGAATTTCAAAACAAGAAAGCTAAAAGAAAGCATAAAAAGAAGACACCAGAATTTTACAGGTTCAGAAACTCAGTATTAGTGAGTTTCTTACGTCCTGGGACCTAAAGAGGGTTAAACGCCCTCTGATATGCAATTTATTCAAGATTAACAAGAAAGATAGAGGTTCACAGTATACAATAACAACTATACAGAACATGCAGTAGAAGAACCTAAGCTTCTTAAGAAATTAAACAACAAGACAAACAGATCTTGAGTTAATGCTCAAAATCAGAAACGGTAAACAACAAATGATATTATAAAGATGAAAGAGACTTCCCAATCTTCGCAATATAGCATAGGAAACGTTGTTCCCATGTCAGGACCTCCAAGCTGAACACACAAGCTTTCACAGGACCACCTTGCAGATTATCTTCTCCACCGTTTAGAACACCAATCACAAAATTGCACCAATCAAAATAATTGTCTTGTTGAGATGAACAAGATTCATCAAAGCATCATAGCCTAAATCGTAGTGTTTCGCTCAGTGTTTGTTCAAAACACACTCAAACTGAAAACCCTAGCAGAGCGTTTTCTTTCTAGAAGGTTCATCCGAAAATATCAAGAAATGAAATGTGTCTCACACTCAGCAAAGAAGCCAGCACATGTACCACTTAACCGTCACACAAAAACATCACCATTTTTGATGTGTTGCTGTTGTGGACATGGGCCCAAACTTCAGCTGATATGAGAAAGAATCAATGGGCTTGGACAAAATTGTGGCCCATAGACATTTGCAGATAAAATCAATATGAATCAGCCCACCAAAGTCAGCAGAAAGAGAGACAAGCTAGATACATGTGTATGGATTAGAAAATACATATAAGTCTATATGCTACAGTCATATTAAATGATAGATAATAAACTCTATATATATATATATATATATATATATATATATATATATATAATTTTTATAAAATAGAATAACATTTATCCATGTGAAGCAAGCCTGGCCGACATTCGTCTACTTTTATATTATTTTTGTTGTCAATACCAGCAGTGCCCCCACTTACAGTTACAGTACAAATAGCCTTTTACATATTGATATATATATATATATATATACCAAAGTTGTGTCGTGTCAGCTGATGTCGGTAAGCAGATTCTGGAATTTCACGAGAGAGTTTTCATTTCCACTTACATAACCCACGTGTATTATTTTGTTTATTCTTATCTGAACAACCAAAAACGTATATTAAAAAAAATTAATTTTCTGATATTACATATTACATTAGAATTGAATTCTCATTGTGTGACTCAATTGGTGGTGGACCTCATATTTATTAAAAAAGAAAAAGAAAAAAAAGTTTTGCATGCAAATTGAAAGATCACAAACATGAGAATTCAATTCTCATGCAACATGAGAAAATGTTTTCCCATTAAAAAAAAAGGCTTTCAATTTCTCATGTTACATGAGAAATGCAAGTTTTCCTACCGAGACAGAAAGGGGTGGGGTCCACCTTAAAGAAACAAAATAAAAAATAAAAAAATGATTGGCACAGATATCAAAGTGAAAATGGTAGGAGAGGGTATTTCTCATGTTACATGAGAAATTTTTTTCCCTTAAAAAAATCAGTGACATATTACTCTTATTCCCATAGAGATAGTATTATTATTAGCACTTTAACTTATAATTTTT
The DNA here is from genome assembly GCA_032173675.1 of Gastrolobium villosum. Classification (NCBI taxonomy): domain Eukaryota; kingdom Viridiplantae; phylum Streptophyta; class Magnoliopsida; order Fabales; family Fabaceae; genus Gastrolobium; species Gastrolobium villosum. The sequence goes on along the minus strand of JAVKPL010001275.1, from coordinate 20,354 downwards.
TTCTTAGTAATTTGATTTCGAGCATATAAATAATTGTTGTTAGGATCTTTTAAATTTTTTATATTTTCACCTAAATTAAGTGATTTGTAACGAGTTGTAGTGAGGTGAATATAATATAAACAAATTAGACGTAGTTTATATTGAGTGAATCAAGATAAATCTCTGTGTGAATTTTTCTTACCATTCTCTTTTCTATTTTCAATTTGTGCGATTTATGTCGATTTCCAACAACACTTACTTAGTATATATGTTGTATGGGTTTTATAAGATTTATGTTGTAGGAAAAGTGATTGTGTAATGTTATAGAGATTCATTTTGCGTGCCTTGTTTTTTTTTTTTTGCTTTAAAAAGTGTGGGCCCACAAAATGTTGTGTGTGTAGGAAATTTTTATTTATGACAAACTAAAACCCCATGTTGTATTATAAAAAAGTTTTTTAAAAAAAAAACTGATTTAGTGATATTTATTTAATGGGATAGTATTAAAGTTTTTTTTTAAAACTGATTTAGTGATATTTATTTAATGGGATAGTATTATTTTAACCAATGTAAATTATATTTTAAATTTTAATTATTAATCTCACTCGTATATGATAATTCATGTCCGAAAAACTAAGGTAATTACTGCGAGTCTAACTCACTAGTTTAATTTTTTAATTTATCTATTTTTATAAAGGAGTCTATGACATAGTATAGTAAAAAAAAGTAGATTATTTACAAAAAGAAAAAAACAAGTAGATTAAATTTTAGACAAATTAAGGGTCTGTTTGATTGTGTTATGATTTTTTTGTTCTTAAAACTGTTCTATAAAATAGTTATGGAAACAGTTGTTTTCTATATTTTTTTCTTTTTGAAAGTTAAACACCAAAACAGAAAATAAAAACAACTCGGACATGTTCTCTAAATTTGATTCTAAAAAAAAAAATAGTTAGATTTTTCAAAACATATTTTATAAAACAAGCCCTTCCAAACTAGTTTTTTAGTTTTTTTGTTCTGAAAACTAAAAAGCTATTTTTAGAAACAACATTCAAACATAGCTTAAAGCGCCACAGTTTGACACCATAAAAATTGGACCAGATCTATTTTATCGAACTAGATGAAAAATTATCATAATCAAACATGATACACTTAAAATCTTAATATTATTGCTTTGGGCTTTAGCCCTTTTATTTACCAAAAAAAAAAAAAAAAACCTTAATATTAAATTTGAGTGTTATTACTTGATCTTTTATTTAGTTGAATTTTTTCTTTTAGCATTACTTACAGGATTTTTTTTAATCAACTTGACAATTAGTAAAAGAATTACATTCTGTAGTTGATGCTTCTAGTGAAATTCTTCCATTACTAATAATATAGATTTACTATTATTTGTACAAATTCATTATAAGGGATAAAGTTAGTACCCACTGATCACTAACTTTTATATTATCTGTAATTATTGGGCATTGATGCTTCCTTCAGTCAAATCCTTACTGTTATTGATAACAAACCTGATAGTGCTGTTATGGAACAAAATAAATCATTTGGAGAATAATAACTTCATTTAAGATCACGATCAGAAACAAATTTTCAGTGGAACGGATGTACGGTACATCTGTCCAAAAATAAATGAAGGTTTTTAGGATTTAGATGGTAATATAAATTAAAAGTTAGGTTCAAATGAATTTTTTTTTTTCACTTTTATAAAAAAGGAATACTTAAGAGGATATTTCAGCTGCATTAAAGATTTATTTCACCATAAGATGAGATTAAAGTAATTATGAGGTCATCCTCCACCTGAATTATCCTAAGAACTTTCCGTTGGGACGTTTCTCACTATTAGTGTAGAAGCAAATAGACATTAACTCGCACTTGAAAATCAATTTATTATCTACACGTTGACCTAATACGCAGCAACAAAAAAATACAAAAAAAGTGAGAAATGGAGACAAAAGAAAAATAAATACATAATGTTTTTAATGCGGTGAACCTCTCATAACGCATAAGAGTATTTTAAGAGAACCTTGGATATACCACCCCAAAAGTTAGCTCAAAGGATGGAAGTGTCTAAAGTTTTATAAATTTCACATTAGTTGCCCATACAATCAATGTGAGACTATATATCTCAACACGCCCCCTCACATGATAGCCCACTGGACTTGAAGGGTGGACAACATACAAGCCCACCTACATGCGAAAATTCCACTACAAAGAAAGTGAGAGGCGGTGAGATTTCGAACGCTCTAATACCATGTCAAAGAACCTTGGGATACACTACAAAGAATTGAACTTAGTTTGTTGCATTGAATATTAGATCTTGATTCTTTACTTGAATTGATGCTTTAACTTGTTAAATTTGGCAGTACTTTACACTTTGTTGAATAGCTTTTGCATTGATTATTGGTTAGATCACTTCATCAAAACATACTGTGTTCTGGATTGGCCTTCACAACCCGATACATATGGTTCGACCTGTAAAGGCCCATTAAGGGGTCACTCACATGTCTTCTCATAGTGAGCACATAAATCTCACCTTAGAGGATAAATCATTCCCTTTCATAGCATACCAGAATACAGAACTCTGGTGCACTGCCTCACTGCAATAGTGAGAAATTGGCCAAACGATTAAGCTCACATTCTCTCTCATATCATTAGGAAATATTTATCCCACCTATATATACTCATTCTCCATTTGAAGAGACATCTTGCATCCATACATTTCTTAAGTTGTTACTCTACAAAAATCTAGAGTCACTAAGCCTTTACACATTCCCCCTTTTTTAGCTATACTTGAGATAACACTTGTGGTGACTCTTCTATAACTTTACTCCATACCACTGTCTCCTTGAGCACCCATATAGTGAAATTTTCTCCCCTATAAAGGACACAAATCTAGCTATAACTCCACAATAGCTCACCTTGTATCTACATCACTGACATTAACTAATTTAAAATAAATGTATTGTTGATATTGATCTTGATATCCAAGTTACTTTGATCCAATTAAAGATTTGTCGGACTTATATGTGAACCAATAGTTGTTGGTTAAAGGTGTGATTTTCTTGGTATGCTTACATATGTAGCATAATTGCATTCTATGATCGTGGGGAAAGAGATTACGAAGATCAAACTAAGCAAACTTATTTTTGAAATGAGAAAATAACAATGCCTGTAAGTATTGTGATCTCAACTTACTAAAACCCATGGGCGAATACACTCTTATTTGTTTGATATTTTTTAGAAAATGCTTATTTTGAGAATTGGTGATTAGTTTGTCCTTGACACATACATTTTAATTACTTTTAATTATATTGTATTTTTATATACATTTAATATATATATTTTTTCTTTAGCAATATTATAAATGTTGAATATAAAATTATCTTCCCACAAAAGAAAAAAAAATATAAACTTATTCTTTTGTTTAAAATTTCATTTATTTTACCACATTACTATTAAAGCAATTCTTTTATTAGGAAAAAGTTTCAATTTCTTCATTTGGACAAACTTTCGTTTGTAGAGCCTTGAGTCCGGCTGCCAACTCGCCAAAATTGGGTGGGTTGGGTTGAGATTTTCAACTCATCAACCCACTTCAACCCGCCCCACCTATAAGTGGGTCAAAATGGGTTCAACTCCCTGCGGGACGGGTTAACCCGTCGGGTTAGAATATTTTTTTTACAATTAAATAGTATTTCCTTTGTCATTAAGCTTTTTGTGATATCCAATTTTTTTTATCTTAGTACTTCCTAGAAAAAATAAAGCATAACAATTTTATGTATGACAATGTTATCTATATATGAAAACGAATGAGTTCTTAAAGAATGTTTAACTGAATAATAGTATACATTTAAGATTGAGACTGGAAAAGATTAAGAGAAGTGTGAAATAAAAGAAAATACTATTAAAAAGATTCATTAAAATATAATTTATTTTTAAATTTTAATTATTTTTTTAATTGGCGGGTTGGTGGATGATCCGCCAACCCACCATAAAATGGTGTGGGTTCACTCTTTCAACCCATATTAAATGGCGGGCCAACCTGCCCTGCCCCATTTTTGGTGGGTTGATGGGGACGATCCAACCCAAATTGCCACCCCTACCTTTGAGGGAAAGAGTTAGAGATATAAATATGATTTTTTTGATATAAAAACATAGACAGGCTTTAAAAAAGATTAAAAAAATCATAAAAATTGAACCAGACCAATCGATACACCCAAAAATCAAAATCTTAATTGATTTGATCCAGGCACTCGATCGGTTCTGCTTGATACACAAGATTACTCCAACATTACTTATTAATTGAAATATTTCTAAATTTATATTTATTAAATATTAGTATATAAATTCAAATCAACATGTTGAATTAGTGACTTATTAACCCAAAATCCCAAGTGAATCGTTAACTGGTCTGAATTTAATAACATTATTTTTAAGATACCAAAATAAAAAATAAAAAATAACATTATTTTAAAAGTTAGATGTATAAGCAAAAGAGGGGGAGGGGAGCGTGCATGGTAGGCAAGCCCATGATCCATAATGTTCATGTATAGTTATATAAACTGGGGTCCCCTTGTATGGGGTTTGGGTTTTCATAGTTTCCAATATTTATTAGAAGGCCAAAATGAATAGAGGCCCGATCTTTTTGCCCTTCCACTGCCCCAACAAGCTTCAATTCCACAATTATGTTCTCTTTACATCACTATTCGTTCATGATTCCATTTGTTGTCATGTTACTTTAGCAATATACATTTATAAAAGATGAACGCAAAGTTCAAGAGTATAAAAGATGAGGAGGGATATTCTTACTACCAAAATCTTCTACTACCATCTCACTACCTATCTAATCACCATTGGATCAACTTTTTCACTTTTTCAAAAAAAAAATTAACATTCTCTCTTTGATTCAATGGTAATTAGATAGGTAGTAAGTTAGTAGTAGAAAATTTTGGTAGTTAAAATATCCTTCAGATAACATGCAAGTCTTCATAGTCTCTCCTACTGAAGTTGCATCTTTGCTTGAATGAGTTCTCTAGATTAGAGAGTTTGCAGGTTATTACTAGCTTGCATAGGCACGTTGTTTCATTCTTGTAGCTTCCTTTATTTTTGTTTTGAGCTTGAAGCCCTCCTCTTATACCAAAAAATAAATAAATACCCTTAGCCCTAGCTTAAAACAAAATCAATTTTCTCTTAAACTTGCGTTCCTTTGAAACAAAACCAGTGACCCAGATTTGAACATTCCTGTAACAAAAGTTGAAAATCAATTTCTACTAAAACTTGCGTTGGCTGAATGTTAAATCCAGAAGGAGAAAGTTTGTTTACAAGAGGAGTTATTTTTTTAAGCCTAAATATTAGATTTTGTTTGTGGCTGGATGCTAAAAGGGTAATTTTATAAAATCACTCCACATTCCCAGTAATATTTGATAATCAACCAAATAAAGAATCAGTAAATTTGAGTCAATATTTCTTATTATATTTTGATATACCAAATACTTTTTTGTCACGTTCCCAAAAAATTCAATTTCTCACCATATTCTCAATAATCGTAATTTCCTGTAAAAAAAAAGTTTTTCTCATACCAAACACCCTCTAAATCTTTATAAAATATTTGAAACACCTCCCCCCAACCCCCCAAAAAAAAAAACACCCCCAATAATAATAATAACAATAATAATAAATAAAAACTTCAAGTACCTTTTTGATAAGTTCAGTAACATATTTATAACTTTTAATTTATCTTTCAAACAATCTCTTTTTTTTTTTCAGTGAAATAACTACAATAAAAACTGACTATTTGATTGAAAAATATGAATAGAAAAAATAATGAATATACAAAAAAATAAAAAAGAACGCGGATTTTAATTATTATGTAATTTATTTATTTTTACCTAGTGTCATAACATTTTTTTTTGTTTCGGTTGAGATACACATAAAATTTAAAAAATCCAACGCTTGATAAACAAAGTTATCAGAGCTGTAAAATTATCCGAAAGTTTATTTACGAAAATTGTATCAGTACCTCTAATTGATCACTCAATAGCTTTAGTACTTCCATCTGCATTTGTAGGGTTACCTTAAGCTGAAGAGCACGGCTTATATACATTTAACAAGAATAATAGAAAAATATATAATTAATAAGCTAATGGTTGCATAATTTAAATTGAAAATAAAATAAAATGGTTAAGAGGTGTTGAAGGAATTTTTCACTCAACTTGTTTACGATTTGAGACAAATTGAATACTGTTAGTTTTAAATGAATCAATGTTTGAATAAAAAAGATCAATAATTTCTAAAATCAAATATTTAAATTTTCTGTTGAAGACTATAATGATTTTTTAAGTATATGTGGGTATTAAATAAATAGAAATATTGATTAACTTGTGTTATCATATAAAGATGCCAAGTTCAGGTTCAAGATGATCTTTTTATAGGATATGTTTTTCTTATGTTACATGAGATAATATATTCATTTTACTCATATATCAAAAATTGTGTCAATATTTATTTATTTATTTATTTATTTATTTTTAAAAGATGAGCCGCGTCTATGATATTAGATAACTTGTATTCTCCTATTTTTATTTGCTTTGGAAAGATGGACCCTAACTGAATATGATTTTAACCATTAAGCCTAAGGTTGATCCTATGTTGGGCTTAATAGAAACGAATAGGTCCATTTTTATGAACGACCTGGACCCTCGTTTATTTTTTATTTGTATACAATTTTTATGCCCATTAATATGAGAATTAAATGATAGATTAGATTAGATATATGTGGGGTATTCTTTTATTCAACTTAATTGTTTTTGGAGATATATACGTTGCTTTTCTAATATCCATTTGGGTAAAGTAAAAACTATAATTTTCAGATAACTTTTTCAAACATGGAACTTTTAACTTCGGTTCAAACAATCACTTTTAAGCACAGCCACTAACAGTCTAACACTTACGGGCTACTCAACTTAATAGTTGATATATAACTATGTTTTGCTAGATTTTCAAAAGTACAAAATAGACTATGAGAAGTTAGAAACCTGCAAATGGCTTTTGACTGATAAATAGTTTTTTTTTTTTTTCAAACCTGCTTTTTTTTTTAAAAAAAAATTCTTCTTGCTATAAATTGCTGTTTAGATATCTGCTTTAAAAAAGAAGTCACAAAAAAGCCAAAAACTTGCTTTTTGTAAAAGTTACAAATTTTAACTTCTTAAAAAATAAATGTGTTAAATATTTTTTTCAAAATTTAAAGTTATTTATAAGAAAATTCTAAAATTAACAAGTCATAAAAATTCATTTTTCAAAAAGCTCGTCCAAACAAGTCTTTTGACGTGATAAATAGTTAATCCAGAGACACCGATAGCCAAAAGCGGATTCAAGTATAAGACAAGGGCTAAGTGTCCATCCTTAAAATTTGATGCAAAAATATAAAAATATTTTTCTCTTAAAATTCAAATTTTCCTAATTTAACTTTGGGTAGGATATTGTAACAACCAAATAGGGTTACTACCAATATTTCTTTCAATTAATTTCACCATTAGATCGATTATGTTGATCCAACGATTATATTTATTTCCATTTTTGTATGGTTATGATTCCTCATATTTAATACTTTATATTTATTTTTACTTTTGTATGATTATGATTTCCCATATTTAATGATTTTACATTAAATATGGGGATCATAACCATACAAGATGAAAAGAAAATGAATATAATAGTTAGATCCACATAATCCATCTAACGGTGAAATTTATTGGTAGTAACATTGGTGGTAACCCTAGTTGATTGTTACGATATCCTACCATTTAATTTCCCTCATTTTATTTTATTTTCTCGTAAGTTGTTTTTTTTCTCCTCCAGCTTCATTATCCAAACCTAATAACAGAGAGCTCGTTTGCATCTACATATATTGATTCAATCTCCATTATTAGAAGTTGTAACATTTATTTATTTCTCCATCATCGGTCAAGTTGAGTCGCAATCTTTCCAAATCTAGATCTAAACCAAACCCAATCAGCCGGCACCTACTCGGAAGTCGCGTTCCAAACCAGACATTGAACAATACCCACCCTTCATTAATTTACTGGATCCGCCATTGTCCATCGCCATCATTTCTTTCAATAATAGCTTTCGGTGTTTCACCTGACAAGCTAAGCAAAAGCATGATGATTCCAATAACTCTTACAACTTGTATGACAAATTATTTTAACTTTACTCCCCAAGACTTCATTTCAAGAATGAACCAAGGTGGCGATGATCACTAAGGTACATGGACATGACTGGGTGAGATTCTGCTGAGTTACGTCTTTATTCAAAATAAACCAAGAATATGCCTCTTTTTGAAAATACAACGTTTTGTTTTCAGCTCTTTTTTTGTATCCGTATACCTTTTTTAAGGTACAGATTCATTTGGCGAAGATGCATAGGAAATAGGATTAGTCAACGCCACGAGATTAAAAAACAGTGTTATGGTCATTTTATCATTATTTGTTACACAATATAGGGTTTAGATCCCTATGAAGTTTTAGGGTGGTAGATAATTGATGTTTTACCTTTAAGTTTGGAAGTTACGAAATTGATAATTAAGATCCACTTTGACTAATCTCTAAAACCTGTCATTTACATGTCATTTATATATTAAATTAAGCCTTATTCTAGAAACAGCAAAACAAGAAATAGCCATGATCTATATGATGTATAGTCATGGACACGTGATGCAACACAACAAGATATAAAGCACGTTAAAAAATAGGGTTTTATAATTCTAATGTTGAAGGAAAATTGAAATCTCACGTTATAGAGATAAAAAATATGTGGGACCCATATGTTAGAAAAATTATATGTAGGACCCATGTCAGTACGGAAATCGAAGGATGTGTAGAAAAATTATAATTCTCATGTTGAATGAGAATTATAAAACCCTAAAAAATAAGGGAAAAATGTCTATCCTTTTAAATGACATAACTTATATCCTTTCACTCTCACAAAGAGGTAGGACTCACATCTTTATTTTTTTTTTGTCAACTCTCTCTCTCTTCCTTTATCTATCTCTTTCTCTCTCTTAAAATGAGACAACCTTACATCCTTTAAAATAACACACACTTTACCCTAAAAAAAAAAAAATCAAAGTTTCACGTCATGCGTGACATGATCATTGAAGAATACCATATAGAAAAACACTCTCACTGATAACTACATTTCATGTCAGAATTCAGATACAGGGTAAAATAACCATATACCACGCATGTTCAAGCAAAATATGGACTAATTGACAAATTAGAATGTATGGTATTCTATTCTATAAATTATATAACATACATTTAGGATTTTCATATTGGTAGAAGAAATTAACTTAATCTCTGAAAGATAACCCACTAGACATAGATACTATACCCATTACAAGATCTTCTAAAAGAGATGTAACAATATTAAGGTATCTTGTCAGCCACGACACAGTATCATTATTCAGTGACATATTGCCTTTGGCTTAGGGCCTGCCACGCTTCATGCTGCATGATGGGCACTTGTATTGCTTTATGCTCTCAGCCTTTGCAGGAGTAATCTTCACACATTTCCCATGGAACCACCTCTCACATATGTCACAGCCAATCCAAAATTCATCTGCATTGTAATTTCCCCCACAGCTCCCACAAAGGGTTTCACTATGCTCATCATCCTCCTCCTCATAACCTTCTTCTGCAAACTTTGGATTGCTTTTAACTTGCCCATCACTTGATCTCTGCACATAAATGAACAACCATGCATCATATAGCAGTGTGGCAAGGTTTAGCACACTATGAAACCTATAATTCATATAGTATTTGTACTAGTGATGCAATCACATCACATGAAACAAAGACCATAATCAGAGTTTCTAACATGCAGTCCAGTTATACCCTCTGATTGCAATTTTCATGATCATATACATAAGCAAAGAGAAAAGTATAACAGTGTGATAGATTATGTAGCTCAATAACCACATCAATATTAAGATCCACAAACTCTAAGGCCTAGTTTGGTTTTTGCCTGTACTCAGCTGCTTCTGCAAGTTAACTATGAAAACTACAACAAATAAACAAGTGAATGGCATTTTGTTGTAGTTCTATAATAATGGTTAAAAAAAATTTCTGTTTGGTTTAGGAGATAAACACCGAAAAAAGAGAGAATAGTATAATAACTTCAAAAGATATAATGATATTGATATCTCTACTCTCATTACAGACTTTCAGAATGCACAAGCATTACCTAATGGAGTCCTTGAGTACGAATCAACGAATTTCTGATGATCCAGCAAAAAGAGACAAGTACCCCACAGATACACAAACATACACGCACAAAAAAAACAAAAACACTAACCTTGGTGCTGCCCCGAGATTTGCTTCCACTATCTGCAGTGGGCTTATCCTTTGCTGGCTTCCTCTCAGTCACAACTTCAAAAACGGTAGGAAGATCATTGATCAAGCTAAACAAACGTTTCCTGCCATAAAGAATCAGTTGAACCATCAATAGAAAGAGTCATATGCCCATTTCAGAGCAAATGTTGAGGAAAAATGATACAACAAAGAAACCCATGAGAATGGGAAAGCTATAAAGGAAAAACTACTTATTCAACAACCCAAATGATAAATTGAACTCAATAGTAGAATATGTTACACTCAAGTATCTTTGGGGCCTATAATCCCCTTTGCACCACACATAATAGTAAGGAGGGAAAAAAGTAAGAATGGGAATAGGGAAAGCACTTAGAATTGATTCGACATAATGCTCGGTAAAAAATTAAAGCTAAGAGTACAGAGTCAGCTTCCACACAAGCTATTGGGCAATGGGCATGGACCAGTCACCATGGCACCACAGCACCATGGCTACCCTTGTCACAAATAAACCTCAAGTTTATGATTTAGTTTTTTTCAATTGTTAATTTTTTTGATGAGAAGGGAACCTCTGCTGATGTTGCTGGGAATATAAAATTGCCTCAAGACACCTTTTACTGCCCATCAAAGGAATGCATGAATAAACTTATCCAGAATCACAACAGACCACAGAAATTGCAGTCATTGCCAATTAAAAAAAGCCATTATCTCTTTAACAAGTACAATTACAAGGCCCAGTTTTCAACATTTCACATGGGTCTTAAGCATTAAAGATAGAGAGAGCCACAACTAACTTAAATTATCACCACATGCTTACATCCCAACCAAAGCTAGATAGTACCTTTCATTGCGGTTAAGACGAGCTCCAAGATAAAAGGCAACAGAAAGCAACCACGAATCACTATGCACAGCAACCAGAGAAAGCCAGTCCCTGCGGTTCATGCCATCCCTTGCAAAATTGATTCCAAGAGCCGGCTCTGGAAGCTCCGGGGGAACTTCTTCTGCTGGCAGAGTCACTTCCCATGTTTCATTTGGATGTCCATAGAGGCACAAGTTCTCCTTATCTTAAAACATACACACGAGATAAACTTATAACTCAATGCAACAATTCAGAGATTAATAATTATTATTATAAAAATCATAAAAACTAGGAGATCATTTCCAGCATGAATCTAATCCAACCAGTTACATGTCTGTCAAATATCATGTCCAAATCAAAATACAGAAACTGGATGTATCTCAGAAGAGTCAAGTTTAACGTTTTTTTCTTGACCTATACTATGCACGAAAAACAGCTATGTTATTTGCACAATAAATCACACTACTTTCACACGGGTAGCAATGAGTATGACTCCAATATTGGTTGTTAGAGTATGTAGATCAATTAATGGGGAGCCATTTTTTTGTATGTAGATTGATTAACAAACTAAAAAACCATTACCAGCTTGTTAAATAACAGATCATTAGTTTGTTAATCACTTCATACATTTTGACAACTAATAACTGAGTTATAGCTTAAAAGGAGTGTGTATCTAATATTAATAAATAAATAGATAAATAAATAAAATATTATTTAGTGTGTGAAAATCATTTAAAAAAAAAAAAAAAAAAACACATGGGACAAGCTGAACTTTGACTTTTTTCTCCATTATTTACCTCAAATTCTCCGAAAAAAAGAAAGTCAACTTGCACAACTCTCACAAACATACACAAATCACACGGAAACAACAAAACATAATTGGGAAATTAAAAATAAAATAAAAAATTAATAATTTTTTTTTACGTAAAGTAAAAAATAATAAAAATTCAGATCCGCGATTACCCATTACCTGGATCACAGAGTCCATAGAATTCATCAACATCTGAGAGAAGAAAAGCGAGTAAAATTAGTAAATGTTTCAAATGGGTATGTGAAATCCGAAAAGAGAGAGTGGAAATAATAACAATACCTTGAGATAAAGCACGAACGATAGCAGCTCTTCGAGCACTGTAATCTTTGAAGATCTCTTCAACGGTGCGGGGGCTGGAAGCCATTTCCATGAAACCCAATTGAGATCTAAGCGATTGGGTTGGTTGGGTTCAAGAAGGTTCTAGAAAGCACGGTGAGGGTGCACGGAGGAGACCATGGGAAGGGATCGTAGAGATAGCAGATGCATGTGAAGGAAAAAGGAAAAGGAACAAATGAGAGAGAAAAAAATACAAAAGGATAGAAATGGAAAATAAATACAAGTGTGAAGGAGTAAGTGAGTCTGTGTTTGTGTGTGCGTGTGTGTGTAAATAAGGCTATTATTTTTTATTTTATTTTATAAAAAAATAATAAATTCGTTGCTTGCTCAATATTTTTCTTTTTGGCACCATGTTACATGTTGTTGCTTTTGATGCTTTCAAAGCCTTTTAATTGTATTTGAAAAAAAAAAATTGTAAGGGTTGAATAAGCCAACGCTTTGTTAGTCACTTTTCTCTTTTTACATTTTTTTAAAAAAAGAAAAATTGAAGAGGATAAACAAAGAAGTTGTTCCTCTCCGACTCGGTGGACAACTCAAAAAGGTTACGAAGAGATGACTAGTAATGTACGGAGAATATTAGTCTCATGTTACATGAGAGTAGTTATCTCGTGCTATAAAGAGAATTCAAGTGGGGTCCACAATTAAAAAAAAAAAAGAAAGGATGCGATTTTTGAAGTGAGATAAAATGAGATAACTATCTCATGTAAAATGAGAGTAGTATTTCCCTTAATGTATTCGGATTTATATAAATTTTATGGAATTTTTTTTAAAGGGATAGAATATTGTGACAATCAAATAATGTTACTACTAATGTTACGACCACTTCTTAACCGTTGATTTCGGTCAGAACAAGTTGATAGGAGCTCCTTTTTTCGCCCCCGTGCAAATCAAGGTTATCATTTTTTAAATCAAACTCATTAATTAATTATTAATTCGCAATAAATGATAACCGTTGATTGACGGAAATCAACGGTTAAGATATGATAGTAACATTAGTAGTAACATTATTTGGTTGTCATAATATCTCATCCCTTTTTAAAAAGTATTATTAATAAATTTTATATTTATTTAAATATTATATATATATATATATATATATATATATATGAGAAGGATCCGTTTACAAACTTTTTTTTACAAATTACACCGTGCAATAAGGATAGTAGAGTGTGTGCTGGAATGTACTACCCTAATACATATTGTAATTTGTAAATAAAAAAATTTATAAATATAACATTCCCATATATATACATAATATGTGTGTGTGCGCGCTCGCACGCGCGTGTTTGATTTTTGTGGATCAAAGTTGCTATAGAATATGGGTTTTATAAGAGTTATGTTATAGGAAAAATGATTGTGTAATGTTATAGAGATTCGTTTTGCGTGCCTTGATTTTTATTTGTTTTAAAAGTGTGGGCCCCACAAAATATTGTGCGTGTAGGAAACTTTGTTGTGTCGGACAAAACGAAAACCCTATATAGGCTTACGGTAAACAAGAAGCAATGAGCTAATGGTAGTGTGTATGTGCACAATGTTTCTTGAAATGTAAATGAAAGCCCATTGTATTTGTTCAGAAGTAAACATGAATGTCTAGCATAAAGGCTGGTGATTGTATCTACAGAGCAAGTGTGATAATGATGGGTACACAACAAAAGGGTGTGTGTGTGTGTAGGGGATGGTGATAGCTCTATAGCACAAGATTGCAACGGTGAGCAATGGGACTGTTCTGACTCTCCAGGAGTATTGTAGCAGTATATATACAGCCTCTGTGAGCAGTTATGGTGGTGTGGAGTAATCTTAGAGTATATAACATGAGCGGTGATCGTGGGTGTTGTTCCGGAGGGCTGGGTTATTGTTGCGTAATCGGCAAGTGCACCGATCGTTCCAAGTAATAAAGTGATAAATAAGATCGTCTCCACAGGGATTGGAAAACAATTACTACTATAACCAGTCCTCTTAATTTAGATTAATCGATTTGTGTTTTCACACTATGGTAACTAAAAATGTAAAGACTTGTTTTTAGGTTTTCCTGAAAAAGACTTAAAATAAATGAAGAAATGTTTTTGTAGAAGAAGTGATGAAGAAGACTGTAGCCAAGCTACATTCACCAATTGTTCCCAATTTTACTTTGGATTGATTCATAATACTTATCGAAATTAATAACTCAGACAAATTATCATCTTTTTAGAAATAATTAGTTAGATCCCAATCCCTTGGTGATCTAACCCTTTACTTCAGTTGGAACCCTAATCCCTTAGTAATCCCGCCTGAAAATAAGCATTATGTAGATAAATCCCACGACTGCAATCCATACAAGTCTATCCCTAGAACATGCATGGAGAGTCATCTTTATCCCCTTTCAGGATCAGTATTCCAATATTCTTATTGCGAACCCTGATCCCCAGAATATCATTCCCTATTAGGTTGATCAGCTCTAACAGAAATAATATCAATACGTGCAAGATAAAGATGAAATATATTAAAATCAATACATATAATGATTCAATCCTTGTAACAATTGTTCACAAAGGGATCATGCCCCTGACTACAGAAATAGATCTAGCCAATCAACATCATGATCGCTGATCTGATTTCAACATGAACTGAAAATAGAAGAAGAAGAATACAAGAACGGAACGACGAACGCGAAGAACGCCCTCCTCTTTCAGCCGGATCTTGCTCTTTCTAGGTCTTGTGGTGTATTCTGATGTGTTCAGGATCCCCTTGAAGGTGTGCAAAGGAGACTTTATATAGGTAACAACTAGGGTTTCTCGCGAAATTCCAAAATTGCCCTTCTGACGAAACGTATTACAATTTATTACATAAACGTTATAACGAAAATATTAAAGTATAACTTTATTACAGAAACGTTTAACGGAAAGATTTAATTAAAATAAATTTGAATTCAAATTTCGAATTTAAAATCTGAATTCAACAGTGGCGCGATCCTCTGGCGCTGCAAGCGCGGTCACCACGCTAGCAGCGCGGTCACCACGCTAGCAGCGCGGTGGCTTCTGCCAAATTTTCTCTTCCCGCGCTGTGAGCGCCATTCCCACGCTCGTAGCGTGGGCCTTTAGTTTCACTGTGTCCTTTTCAGCTCCAATTTGTGCATTTCTCCTATGAAATCAACATAAAATCAGTATATAACCTCAGATTAAGATATTTGACAAATTAACATTGATTTTGCCATTTTCTTGCATCATATTAAGTAACATTCTTCCTCTTTTTATCTTAGAATTCCTTATATGTTGATCGCATATCAGTTATGGGTACAATTTCGTGTCCCGAGCTACCGAGTTTAACCCATGGCCATCCCGGTCTCATTAAGTGTGAAGACCAAAGCCGTTCCTCTGGTCGAAGTAGGATCTATGGTAATCTCGGAACAATATTGAATGAATGTGAAAGTTATGTCAAATATTGATATATGTATCAGTTTACAGAAATGGGAAATAACAAAGTTAAGATAACAAACTTGCTAACTAACTATCTGAAGAGAGACTACATGTACATTCTCATAACTATATGAGGTATCTTAAAATAAACATGTGATATTATATTTGTAATAGCCCCCTCAAGTTGGAGGTGAATATCTTTTCACCCCAACTTGGACAACAAGGAAGCAAAGGGAGTGAAAGTTTTTGTAAGTAGGTCAACAAGTTGTGAAGCACACCTGATTGGAAACATATGAATGAGTCTAGAATTAGCCCTTTTCCCTTAATACATGGCAATCAATTTCAATGTGTTTGTTGTATTCATGAAAGGCTGGGTTGTGAGCCAAATAAATGGTTGATTAGTTATCGCAAAAAAATGAAATAAGTTGCAAGATGGGATATGTAAGAATGAGATTGAAAAAATGATATTATTTCACTTTAACACATTCAATTCAATGATTTTTGCTCCACTAGCATTCCCACAGAATTTCGGGAATTAATTCCTTCCAGCCACCTTTTACTCTTTTCCTTTTTCTTGCTTTTTTTTTCTTTTTTTTTCTTTTTTTATAAGGGCATAGATGAATTTTTTTTTTATCCCTTAATCACTTGACCTTTATGGAGCTTACCTCAATTTCTTTATTTTATTTTCAACACATTTAGTGATTCAATCTCAATCAAGGTAAGTCACATGGATATAGGCTAAGCCATCAATTAGGCAATAGGTCATTTATCAACAAATAAGTTCAAGCTCAAAGGGGCTAGCAAAGGAAAATTTCATACATGTGGGTTATTTTGGCCAATAGCTAATAAGAACAAAATGCCTTTATCATATCAATCAATGCATGAATCACAGAGAAACCAATCAAGTTCTAGAGTATTACAACAGTGAGGCCTCTCAACAAAAATTTCAGTGTTTAGGCTCAAAACCTGACAGCTATGGTATCAATGCAGACTCAAGAAGATTGACTTCAGACATTATCAGAATTCACAATATTAACTCAGACAAACGAGCAATCATGCAATCTAATTATGCCTATGCAATGTTATGCCAGAAAGTCATACAATATATTCCAAGAATTTATTCATGTACATTAACAAGATGAGCATTTAAACCTGGGATTTGTTCAAAACACACTTTTTTTTAATGGCACACCAAATAACTATAAAAATAACTAAGAAAATTAAAAGAGTTAGAATATCTCCCCTGATAGAAGAATTGCAGTTCTAAGATGCAAGCCTACCATTCCCAGATTTAGAGCATTGTTGTCCTCAGCAATAATTAAACCACAAGAAGGAAAACCTGCACAATGGAACAAACAGTGGCATATAGAAGAGACTATAATGCGCACATTAAAACATCAGAGAAAAATATACTAACTAAAATACAAAACAGAAAAATAAACTAATGTACAAAATCTCCGTCAGCAAGGAGATAAAATCAAACCTCCATGTCATCCCACTCAGCAGCGTGGGATGACTCAGCAAATGGAGGATCTGGTGGTATTGGCTGCCTTGGTGTTTGGAGCCACCATTCCCAGATTTGGCCCAAACCACGGAGCCATGTTAGAAACTCTTTGAAGCTTTGATTCTTCCGAGAAATAGAATCTCGGTGTCTCTTGTTGAACTTCAGCTTCCGATGTCTCTTCCAACTCTTATCAAAGAGTTTGATCACCTCCTTTCTCAGTACCTTCTTCATTGTAGGATGACTCCTTTCTTGAGTTTTTTTCCCATGTTTGTCATCCTTCTCATTAAGAATTTTGTTGGTATGGGAAGATGGATCTTTATCTTTTGAATCAGTCTCATGTTCCTTTAATACTTCAGTCACTACCTTGTTACAAAAGAAGATTTCTTTTAGAGTTTTAGGAGACTCCTTCGATTCCACCTTCATGACACCATCTTTCTTGGCATCATTTGTTTTTTTAGGAACCTTAACCGCCACACTTTGTTTTTCCTTTGAAACTTTAAAACAATCATCTTTGTGAGAAAACTGTTTTAAAGAATTAAAGACATTGATGGTAACAGTCTCATCGTTCATCCTTAGCTCAAGCTTTCCGTTTTCAACATCAATCAATGCACGGGATGTAGCTAAGAAGGGTCTACCCAACAAAAGAGGCATTGCAACTCCTCTTTCCATATCCAACACCACAAAATCAGCAGGAAAAATGAACTTGTCCACCTTCACAAGAACATCTTCTATTATTCCACTCGGCTTCCTTGAGGACTTATCAGCAAGTTGTAAAGATGCTTGAGTAGGCTTCAACTCGGTAATCCCAAGGAATTGCAAACAAAAAGGGGCATCAGATTAATGCTAGCCCCAAGATCACACAATGCCCGACTGATTTTTGTGTTCCCAATTTCAATAGGGATATTGAAGCTCCCTGGATCATTACGCTTAGGCGGGACCTTCTTGGTAATAATAGCACTACACTCCTCAGTGAGTGTCACCGTTTGACATTCCTGCAGTTTGTGCTTCCTTGACAACAAGTCCTTCATAAACTTTGCATAATTTGGCATGCTAGACAAAGCTTCAGCAAAAGGTATGTTTATGTGTAGCTTCTTGAAGATGTCTAAAAACCTGTCATAATGCTTGTTATAAGCCTCTTTCTTGAACCTTGCTGTATAATGTGCTTGAGACATCACATATTCATGGCTCAGCTCAAACTTCTTCTTCTCAACTGGCTTTTCTTCTTCCACAAGTTTTTCGATTTCATTTTCTGGCTCCTTAACCTCCTTAAGCTTCTTCTTTGCTTCCATCTTTGTGTTCGGCTTTTCTGGGGTTGCCACTACTTTCCCGCTTCTAGTTGTAATATACATGCAATCCTCTTTTGGATTGATAATTGTATTACTTGGAAATGTACCTGGAATTCTTTTTGAAAATTGCTTTGCCAGCTGGCCTATCTGATTCTCCAGGTTCCTAATAGAAGCATTTGTGTTCTTGTTGTTGGCTCTGGTTTCTTCCATGAAAGCATTGGTATGTTGAGCCATATCATTAGAAGCCTTAGCCATTTGAGCGAAAGCTTTTTCCCACTCGGCTGGCTCTTTTTGCCGAGTCTGTGAAGATTGAGTATAATTATTGTTAGTTTTAAAATCCATACCTGATCCTTGAGTCCTCCGTTGAAAGTTGTTGTTACTACCAGGGAAATTTTGATTTCGCTGGAAGTGTTGTTGTTGAGGACGCTGATCGTACCAGATCCCATTCACCTGTAATTGTTGAAGTGAATCTTCGGATGATGGATTCGGACACTCACTGGATTCATGACTTTTTTGGCATTGGTCACAAATCAGTGGAGTTGTTTGAACCTTTGACACTTGAAACTTGTCAAATTTTTCACTTAAACTGTCAAATTTTTTAGATAATGATATTACATCACTATCTGCTGGTTTTGTTACTGCTCTTTGTGTGGGAACTAGCACACTTTCATTTTCATTTCTTGCAAGCTTTTTGATCAACTTAATAGCCTGCTCAGATGTGCTTTCCCGAATAGAACCTCCAGCGGCACTATTTATTATCATCCTTGTTTCAGGGGTGATTCCATTGAAGAATATCACCACTTTTCTGTCATCATCTCCTTCGTAATGTGCACATTTCCTGTTTAGTTCATGGAATCTGTTCCATGTTGCACAGAGTGATTCTCCTTCCAACTGGCGAAAGTTTGTGATTTCATTCACCAGCTGATTATATTTCTCCATGGAGAAGAAATGATCAAAGAATTTGCTGGACAAATCTTCCCATGTAAGGATGCTGTTTGCTGGCTGTCGTTTGATCCACCTCAATGCTTTTCCCTTAACAGAAAAAGGGAACAACCAGAGCCTGATAGCATCTGTAGATACCTCATTGTGTTTGGTGGTATCACAGACCATCAGGAATCGGTCTATAAACTCATGTGGATCTTCATCATCAGCACCAGAAAATTAAACCCTTTCCACCAAAGAAATTAATGATGGCTTGAGTTCAAAATTGTTGGGCCCCGCATTTGGCCTTATTATGCTTGAATGGGCCCTATTGAATACTGGAGTCAGAATTGTATTCAACAGTCTTGGAGGTTGATTGTTGGCATTTCCTCTCGTCCATGACCAACATTGTTGTTTTCTGCCATCTCTTGAATTGGTTGTAAAGGTATGTGCTTCAAATCTTCCCAAATGATCTGTCTAGCAGCCTTCCTTAGTTGCTTTTCTGTCCTTGTAATTTCAGAATCTATTACAAAGTCTTTAGGCGGAAGTCTACCTCAGCAGATAAAAATCAGAGAAAATTATTAGTAGCACCTGAACAACACAAAAAAAGAATAAAAGAATAAGGAATGTAATCTCAAGAATCTATGGTTATTTGTAATATTGAAAACACAATCCCCGGCAACGGCGCCAAAAACTTGTTGCGTAATCGGCAAGTGCACTGATCGTTTAGAAAGTAATAAAGTGATAAATAAGATCGTCTACCACAGGGATTGGAAAACAATACCTCCTATAACCATCCTCTTAATTTAGATTAATCGATTTGTGTTTCCACACTATGGTAACTAAAAATGTAAAGACTTGTTTTTAGGTTTTCCTGAAAAAGATTTAAAATAAATGAAGAAATG
>JAVKPL010001274.1:0-162734 GCA_032173675.1 Gastrolobium villosum | reverse complement strand
TTTCGCAATTGTTTTTTTCAAACCTAATTTTATGCACTTGTTCATCTATTTCAAAAAACCCTAAAAATACGCAATTTACTTTTTATTTTAAATCAGCAACAATTGTCACCTCTCTTGATCCGTTCAACTTAAAGGGGACTGGTTATTGTAGTACTTGGTCTACAATCCCTGTGGAGACGATCTTACTTTCACTTTTATTACTTGAAATGATCGGTATACTTGCCGATTACGCAACAAATTTTTGCGTCGTTGCCGGGGATTGTAATTGCCAATATTATAAATAATCGTTGATCTTTCAGCTTGAATATTTTATTTATTTATTTATTTATTTATTTATCTTTTTAGGGTTTGTTCTATCTTGATCTGCATTTTTGCAGGTATTACTGACCATCTTCTTTGAGTTTTATGCAACAACCTCCAGCAACAGAGTTGATGGAGTCGATTCTGGCTCCAATGTTCACAATACCGAATTCTAGTGTTGTCCGGCCACAGATTCAAGCCAACAATTTTGACATCAACCCATCTCTTATCAACTTGGTGGAAAAGACTCCTTTTGGTGGTGAGGATTATGAAGATCCTCACGATTTCATGGACAGATTTCTAAGAATCTGTGACACTACCAAGCACAACGGGGTGTCTGATGATGCAATCCGACTTCGGTTGTTCCCTTTTGCTTTGACAGAGAAAACTCTTAGATGGTTAGACCGACAACCTCCCAACAGTATCAGAACATCGGATGAGTTGGCGGCTAAGTTCTTTGCTGAACACTTATCTCGAGAGAAATACAATAAATTGGTGAATGAAAGCACCAACTTTATTCAGCAACCGGGAGAGACTCTCTGTGCAGCTTGGACAAGATTCCAAGAATTAAATAAAAAATGCCCCCAATATGACTTTTCAGATGAGAAGAAGGTCAGGGTCTTTTACAATGGGATGACACCAGATACTAGGATGATTGTCAATGGTGCAGCTGGTGGAACCATAGGAAGAAAGACTGCAGCTGAAACTCTGGAGCTGATTGACTACATGGCACGAAATGAAAATGCCTCAACAGAAGTCCAGTTGACTCAATCAGCTCAATTAAAGCAGGGCATTCTACAACTAGGGAATCATGATGCAACTTTAGCTGAGCAGAAAGTGATTTCGCAACAACTAGCAAGTATGAATGCTAAGTTGGATAAAATGTGAATTTCCACAACTCAAGTTAATTCAATTAACTGTGAGTACTGTAAGGAGGAGCATGAAACCAACGAGTGTCCAACACTCATGGGAGCTGAGCCATTCTAAGTTAATGGAGTATGGTATGATCCAAGGCCACCACAAAACACTCAAGGTTATCAGAGGAACCAGAATAGTGGCCAAGGAAACAATTTTCAGAGGAGAAATCAAGAGGGAGGCTTGGATTATAAATCCAATAATTTCCTACAACCTCCTCCTCTTCCACAAAAGGAGCCATCTGATCTAGAGAAAGCTATGCTGCAGCTTTCTAAGACAACAAATGATCACATGGAAAGTACAAGTGCTTTAATGAAGGAAACCAGAGCCTATCACAAGAATCAAGATGCCTCCATTCGGAATTTGGAGACCCAGATAGGGCAGCTATCCAGGCAGTTAGCTGAAAGAACCCCAGGGTAGTTTCCTGGAGATACAATTGCAAATCCAAAGGAAGACTGTAAGTCCATAGTGACTAGGAGTGGAATTGTGATCACTCCTCAAGAAAAGCCCAAAATGGTTCAGCCAAAGAAGGTTGATGAACCATTGAAGGAAGCAGAAAATGAGAAGGAAGCAGAAGCATCTGTTACGGTGCAAGAGGAACCTGCAAGGCAAGACAAAAAGGAGGAAAATGAGAAAGCTGTTGAGGCTCTAAAACAACCAATGGATTTTTTCTCGCTTTGAGAAGCCTCCTTATCCTAAGAAGCTCAAGCAGCAAGTGCAGAAACAACAATATGTCAGGATTTTAGATATCTTTAAAAAATTGCATATTAATATTTCATTAGCTGAAGCTCTTACTAACATGCCTAATTATGCTAAATTCATGAAAGATTTATTGTCAAGAAAGTATAAGTTGCAGGAATGTGAGACGGTAGCACTTACTAAAGAGTGCAGTGCCATTATAACAAAAAAGTTCCCCATCAAAGCTTCAAGATCCAGGAAGCTTTAACATCCCGATTGCCATAGGCAACATTGATGTTGGTCGGGCGTTATGTGATCTTGGAGCAAGCATCAATCTGATGCCGCTATCATTATGCAAGGCTTTGGGAATTTCTGAACTAAAGCCAACCATGGTCTCTTTACAACTGGCGGATCGTTCGTTAGAAGACCTAATGGAATCATTGAGGATGTACTTGTCAAGGTTGACAAGTTTATCTTCCCTGCAGATTTCATTGTGTTAGATATGGAAGAAGAGAGTGAAATACCTCTTTTCCTTGGAAGGCCATTCTTGGCCACAGCTCGGGCTATGATTGATGTTGAGCAAGGAAAGCTCGAGCTATGTATGAATGATGAAACAATAATCAATGTGTTCAAAGCCATGAAGAGCTCATCTGACCACAATGACTGTTTCAGACTTGATGTGATTGAGGAAGCAGTCAAGGAAGTAGATGTTGATGATCTAGAGAATGAAGAGGAATTCAAAGATCTAGATGAAGAAGCTCCACAAGAAGAACGAGAAACTATCTTTGAGGTGCTGGAAAAGAAAGGATAAGAATTAACCACTTTGGCACCAAAGATAGAATTAAAAGAGTTGCCTAAAACTCTTAAATATGCTTTCTTGGGAGATACAAAGGATTACCCAGTAATCATCAATAAAGACTTGTCTCCAACTGAAGAGGAGAAGTTGTTGAAAGTGCTCAAAGAGCACAAGATAGCCATTGGGTGGTCTATCTCTGATTTGAAGGGAATTAACCCTTCCTTCTGTACTCACAAGATTCTAATGGAAGATAATGTCAAACCAGTGAGACAGCCTCAGAGGAGATTAAACCCAACAATGAAGGAAGTAGTCCGAAAGGAAGTGATGAAACTCATGGATGCTGGAATGATTTACCCAATTTCTGACACTGCATGGGTAAGTCCAGTACAGACAGTTCCAAAGAAAGGAGGATTAACTGTCATGAAGAATGAAAAGAATGAGTTGATTCCCACAAGGACCATTACTGGTTGGAGGATGTGTGTAGATTACAGGAGGCTAAATTCAGCAACCAGGAAAGATCATTTTCCTCTTCCATTTATTGATCAAATGCTGGAAAGGTTAGCCGGTCATGCTTTTTATTGCTTCTTGGATGGATATTCCGGCTATAACCAAATTCCAGTAGCACCAGAGGATCAGGAAAAGACAGCTTTCACATGCCCATTTGGAGTTTTTGCCTACAGAAGGATGCCATTCAGCCTCTGCAATGTACCCACAACATTTCAAAGGTGTATGCTTTCTATCTTTTCCGATATGGTAGAAAAATATTTAGAGATTTTTATTGATGATTTTTCTGTGTTTGGTTCCTGCTTTGATTCATGCTTAGTTAATTTAGCTAAGGTTTTGAAAAGATGTCAGGAAACTAATTTAGTGCTAAATTGGGAAGTGTCATTTCATGGTACAAGATGGCATAGTATTGGGCCATAAGATTTCTAAAAAGGGCATTGAAGTTGATAAGGCTAAGTTAATGCTGATTGAAAAACTTCCCCCTCCCGTTAATATTAATGGTGTGCGAATTTTTTTAGGCCATGCAGGTTTTTATCGAAGATTCATCAAGGATTTTTCGAAAATTGCAAAGCCTCTTAGCCAGCTGTTGGTGAAGGAGAAGGAGTTTATTTTTGATGAAGCTTGTCTCAATGCATTTAATGTGTTGAAGGAAAAGCTTGCCACAGCACCTGTTCTGACGACACCAGATTGGAGTCTTCCGTTTGAACTCACGTGTGATGCGAGCGCATACGCAATGGGTGCAGTCCTTGGTCAGCGTAAGGACAAATTGTTACATGTTATTTACTACGCTAGCAAAGTCTTTAATGAGGCACAAGCAAACTATGCCACTACTGAAAAAGAAATGCTCGCAGTATTTTATGCATTGGATAAATTTAGATCTTATTTGATAGGTTCTAAAGTTATTGTATTTACTGACCATGCTGCTATAAAGTACTTGATGAGCAAGCAGGATGCAAAGGTACGACTGTTGCGATGGATGCTCTTGTTTTAGGAGTTTGATTTGGAAATCAAGGATAAAACTGGAGTGGAGAATAAAGTTGCTGATCATTTGTCTAGGATTCAGGATAAGCAACTACAAGAAGGACCTGAAATTGAGGTTAATGAGTTCTTTCCTGATGAGCAAGTGATGGCAATAATAATGCATCCATGGTTTGCAAATTTTGCAAACTACAAAGCTGCTGGTTCGATTCCTGATGATCTTACTTGGCAGCAGAAAAAGAAATTCCTACATGATGCACGGAGGTACCATTGGGATAATCCATTTTTATATTTTCAATGTGCTGATTGTATTATTCGCAGGTGTGTAGCTGAATTTGAGATGCCGGATATTCTGTGGCATTGCCACGCATCTGATTACGGAGGTCATTTTGGAGCTAACCGGACTGCGCAAAAGGTATTGCAGAGTGGCTATTATTGGCCAACAATCTTTAAAGATGCGCGGAACTTTGTGGAGAGGTGTGACAAGTGTCAGAGAACGGGAAATATTTCACGAAAAGATGAAATGCCTCTCAACTGTATACTGGAAGTAGAGCTTTTTGATGTTTGGGGAATTGACTTCATGGGACCATTCCCTAAGTCATACTCAAATCAGTATATCTTGGTTGCTGTGGACTATGTGTCCAAATGGGTAGAAGCAATTGCATTGCCCACAAATGATGCAAAGGTGGTAGTTTCTTTCTTAAGAAAGAATATTTTCACCTGCTTTGGGGTTCCTCGTGCAATCATCAGTGATGGAGGAACCCACTTTTGCAATAAGCAATTTGAGAATTTGCTTACAAAGTATGGTGTTACTCACAAGGTGGCAACACGGTACCATCCTCAGACCAGCGGACAAGTTGAAATCTCTAATAGAGAGCTGAAGAGGATTTTAGAAAAGACAGTGAGCAACTCAAGAAAGGATTGGGTTAAGAAACTGGATGATGCACTCTGGGCATACAGGACTGCATTCAAAACACCAATAGGTATGTCACCATTCCAATTGGTATATGGTAAGTCCTGTCATCTTCCTGTAGAATTAGAGCATAGAGCTTTGTGGGCAATTAAAATTTTAAATTTTGAACCATCAAAAGCTAATGCTAAGAGATTGCTGCAATTGAATGAGTTGGATGAGTTCAGGCTAGCAGCTTATGAGAATGCCAGAATTTATAAAGAAAAGACAAAGAAGTGGCATGACAAGAAGATTCAGCCAAAAGAGTTTGAGCCGGGGCAACAGGTACTGTTATACAACTCTCAACTGAGGTTGTTTCCAGGTAAGCTTAAATCTCGTTGGTCTGGTCCTTTTGTTATTAAAAAGGTATTCCCATACGGAACAGTTGAGATTTCCCCTCTCAATATTGAAAGACCTTTCAAGGTCAATGGGTGTCGGTTGAAGGTCTATCATGGCGGAGATATCTATAGGGACACAATTTCTGTCCCTTTGTCTTCACACGAATCTTAAACGATTCCTGTCAGGTTCGTGACGTTAAACAAGCGCTCATTGGGAGGCAACCGAGTAGGAACAATTAGTGTTTAGTCATTTTCATGATTTTAGGTTAGATAATAAAAAGTTGTGAACTTTGAACTGACGCTCCCAGCGTCAGATTCACGCTTGTAGCGTGAGAACACAGGAGCTTCCACGCTGATAGCGTGAGATTCACGCTACGAGCGTGAGAAGGTTAACGAAGGGTTTCACGCCATCAGTGTGAATTTCACGCTGAGAGCGTGAGAAAACAGAAGCCTCAACGCCGTCAGCGTGGGTTTCACGCTGATAGCGTGAAATATCAGAAGGTCCCATGCTTATAGCGTGAGATCCGCGCTTTGAGCGTGAATGATCAGAAAGCCCCACGCTATCAGCGTGGTAGTGACACTATGACCGTGAGTTCAAAAATTAGGTTTTTAAAAGGACCCTAAACGTTCAGCCGTCACTCATCTCTCCCTCTAACCCTAGCGCAGCCAACCGCCGTTTCAGTTTTACAGCAAGCAACAGTGAGCTTGCGAAATTCATATCTCCTTCGTTACTTAAGAAAACGGGACGATTCTTGTGTCAAATTAAAGATTAAGATGTCTAGTGTTTGCCATAAAAATTACAGAATAAACTGGGCAGTAGATCATTCCAGAATAAATAAATAGTCCACGACCCTGTTTTAATGACGTTGGGTTTTCAGTTTACTACTTATGGCGGACGTATCTTGGGATGTACTTATCAGAATAAGACTTATGATATATCATTGTAAAGCTTGTGATACGTAGATTACGATGGTTAAGTATAAGAATTTTATGAAAATTTTGGTTGGATGAGCATGAATTTGTGAAGATGGATTGTTGTAGAATTGGTGTTGTGTTTTAACTTGGTTTACAAGTGGATTGATGATCCCATGTGTCATCGTTGTAGGTTGCCTTACGTGGATTTGAACCCCGAACCGTGAGCTCGGTTGGTTGCCCTTGGTCCCGGACCAAAGGGATTGTGGTGAGTATTTTAAATCATGCATTTATGCTTGAGAATTGGCATGTAACTGTTGAAAGGGAGTTGATTGGGAATGTCATCTGTGTAGGCGTTCTGGTTGTGTACCTAGCTTGGAAAAGATATTGCAGTGGAGCTGCAGGCTAGGAAGCACGGACACTTGTAAAAACAGGAAGAGTCGGGTCCGACACTCTCCGACACGGTGTCGGACATGCGGTTGACTTTTTCCAACACGTTGACCATTCCAACACGCGAATTTGACCGTGTCCGACACGGTCAAATGGCATTTTCGTAATTTTTTTTATTGTTTAATTTTTTTATTTTTTTTTATTTTTTAAAAAAATAATTAAAATATATTAATAAAGCTTCCACCTGATCATATTAATTTTATTTTTTTTGTCTTTTTTCCCCTTAAGTAGATGAGAGATCATCTCAGCATCATTGTTATCAATTCCTATTACGCTCTTGTTGTATCTCATTCTCTCTGATCTCTCTAATATGATTTGTTCTCTCTATCTGATATTATATCTCTCTCATCCCAGTTTTTATTTTTTTATTAAAGCTTCCATCTTTATAACGTGTTGATAGGTATTATTAATTTAGTTCATTTTTTTGTTAAATTATTAAATATTAAATAAAAATATACACTATATAAATTAAAAATACTATTTAATATTAAAACGTGTCCCAACGTGTCGAAATCCATAATTTTTTAGGATTGACGTGTCGGAGTCTCGTGTCGTGTCATGTCGTGTCACGTGTCGCGTGTCGTATCGGTGCTACATAGGCTGCAGGAGAGGATTATTCAGGTAACCTCTTGGTACTGGGACTTGATCCCTTTGTGTGTTCCACCATGCCAGTTGAGGGTGATAGTAGGAAGTGTATGTAAGTAATGTAGGATAACATGTTCATGCATATAGTATGTTGGTACATAGGATGTACCGTGTCTCTGGCCAATTGACGTGTTGCCTTCGGGCGGTAGGAACTTCTACTAGATAGGTCTCTATAAGGGAGTTCCAGCTGACCTGGGGTCGTGGTGTGTGATCCAGATAGGAGCACACTAGAAAGTCTCGGGTGGATATGGTTGGTGGGTGCCTTGGTTTGATGTTATGGGAACACGCCTTGGTTGAGACCCATAGGCTTATATGTCGAGCTAATAGGCTGGACGTTGCGTGGTTTTGGCATTGACCATTCCAGCTTCGTCGTATTTTGTATCCCTATGCTCCCATATTTCTCTAAATCCCTTGCTTTATCCCGTTTTCGGATGTTATGTTATGTTATTTATATGCATCGAAGTGAGCCATTGGGCGGAGTATTCTCCAGAACCTCTGGGTTACTGAGATATATTCGTATATCTCACCCCGTTTTGGGGACTTTATTTCAGGATGTAGCAGTGGAGTTGGAGCGGCGGGCAAGAAGCCCGTAGGTTGAGCTGGAGGATTTTTATGTATTTTGCAATTTGGTGGCCATTGAGCCTAGGCTAGACTTAGGGCATGAACATTACATATGGATTTAGGATGATGTATATTGTAATTTTTTATTTTTTTTTGGTGAAATATATTGTCATATTTGTTCATGCTATCTTTTGCCTAAGTCTAGTTGCATATCTATTATGTTTCATTTTGAGGTCCATTTATTTATGTTGTATTTGGAGACTTTATGGCATTATGATGAACTTTGGAGAATTATAATTATTACATTTGGATCTTGTGTAATATTGAAGCATATTATATGAAGGAAGGGCAATAAGCCTATTTTAGGATTATGATTATGTGTATGTTTAAAGAATGTATGCAAATGGACCTAGGTGATTGAAATATATTAAGTTTTAATAATATAAGTAATGTGATATAAATTGAGTAATTGGATATAAACTGTGAAGGGTTGTAAGAGCACCAAGACATTGTTGGTCTTTGTGTGCCACCCAATGATTATTAGGTACAAATTGAGGTTAGAGAAAAACAAAGGAAACTCTGGCGAATTTTCTAAGCGAACTTTGGGAGAGCATATCTCCCTCCACAGAGGTCCAATATGGACATGCCATACGCCATTTTGAAGGTTGAGATGTCCTCTATCTTGTGGTAAAATTTGGGATTTTTCTGGGTTGGGCGTCAGCTTGTAGAAGGCAGAGAACACGGACTGCCCATGTGGCCACTGCACATGTGGCATATCTGGTGCGAGATTGGGAAAATTATTCCCGCTTAGTTCCTTGGTCAAATTAGGTGTATGATATGTCAAAATGAAGATTGAGGTGTCTAGTTTATTGTATAAAAATTTGAGAGCAATTGGTTAAGTGGATTTTCCAGAATAAATGATTGAGTGAAGGCTGTCTGGAGCCATTTTGAGGTTGGCTAGCAGATTTGCTTGTCCAACTTCAAACGGCGATATCCGGAGCAAACGAGAACTTTATGACTTATGTGATAGCTTCCTAGAAAGGTAATTAAGTCTAGAGTAACATACTAAAAGATGAGAGGTTCGCGCCATGCGGTTTGTCTGCTGAAATTCAAAGACCGAACTATGTTCGGATAGGTAGAAAACGTAAAAATGAGATTTTAGCTAAGTGGGTTTATGGGAACCCCTTAGTGACTTGAGAGAAGTAATATATGATATAAAAGTAGTTTAAATAATTATTCCGCAAAGAGTTTACAGTTACGGTCACAGCTTTGTTTATTATGCTTTATTATTGTTTTAAATGCTCGCATAATAAAACGGAAAAAATTTACTCGCATTTTTATAAATGAATTGTTGTGATTGTAACTGCGCTTAATATCATAATTAATGTTAACAATACCAGTGTACAACGGGCTGTTACAACCTGATTGGTTTGTTATATTTGCATGGTCATGTGATGTCCCAATTAACTCGTATTTGTCTGTTCCTTCAATAAGGATGGCTTTTTCTTTCCTATTCTTCAAGTGTTGATTTGAAGCTTTTTTTTCTGAAGTCTTCGTCTCTTGTTGAGGGATAATGGCATCACACTAACCGTCAGCAATAACTGCACCATCTTCGGAGGCAGCTAGCACATTGAAAGGATTTTGCTGATGTGGCAACTTTGTAGATATAGAAGGGTTAGTTTTTTCCTTCTATGTGGATAACCATCAGAACTATCTTATGGGCAGTAGTAAACGTTGGGGATGCACCTCCAACCGTTGGGCGTTGTCTTTTGAGTTTCTGAACCACCATCCATGGCGTAAAAGATTGATTGGTTGTCGGCTTCGGTGCCACAGTTGGGAAGATTATGTTGATTCCTCATGATTATGTTGAGGCCATACTGGTGCGATCAATGCGCAAGGTTTTACCCAGTTGGTCCCCTACGGAATCGCAAAAAAGGTCCCTCGTAATTTCCATGGGTATGTTAGGGAGACGTATCCATGCTGCTATTTTCTTAATGGTATCAACATAAGGATTGAAGTAAGGCTCCCAAGGTCGCATGGAAAGGTACCTTGTATTATCCATGGGCCTCCATTAAGAGCAAATGCAAAGTCTTCTTTTGTAGAGAATTGCACAGAAAAATATTCATTTCCTATATCTGAAACTGTAACAACGCAGAAAGATTCTAACTTCCGTTTCTAAAAGTCACTCCAATACGTTTCCTAAGCAGTTTCACAATCAAAGCAGATATCCATGCTCTGCGCATTCTATGTGCAGCCTTTTGGGTGCATGAAAAGTGAAGGAGTCCATCCTCTTTTATTATACATTTGATGCCCCACTGGTTGGCTCCTTCTTCAGCGATTGGATCATTAGATAAAGTAACATCCTCATCTATTTGAAGATCTGCATCACAATCCTCTTCTCCATTATGTTCTAGAAGAATTTGACACCAAGATTTTTGCAGGACAACGGAATTTTCTTCCATCCATGAGTCCACACAAGGAGTCAAAGTTTTGTTATTAGAAAAGGATGCAGTCCCTCCCTTATTCCTTTTAGTACTACGGTCAAGTAAATCATCCTCCTCCATTGTTTACACAGGGAATTCATCTTTGCAAGTGTTTCTAGTAATCACGGGAGTTACTATATCCGCTTCGTTCGCCATCTATTGTACTTTGGTCTTTTCCAACGCAGAGACAATGCTCGGAACACTGAACTGTTTTTCTCTTCTATGAACGCTATGCCACCTACAAGCGTGACCCCTCCTACTCCTGCCTCCTCGTTTCCCCAATGCTTCAATTTTAGGGTTTCAAGTTTTTCACCCCCAATGCTTCGATTTTAGGGTTTTCAATTTGCACCATGCGTTTTCTCAAGTCATTTTGTTATGTGGGAGTGTTTTCAATCCAGCCTCTGTTTGCCCCAAAAGCATCCTACTAATACCTTAATCAATTAAATCCTTTTATCATTTCTTTTCACTAATCAATCTAATGAAGTTATTTGTGCAATGCATTGGAGATAAAATATCACTACTTCAACGTAACTTGTATGAGTTCGCGACCCAAAGGTTGGCCAAATAGATTAATAAACAGTGATATTACATTAAAGGGAAAACCTCGGTGCACAAGGCTCCCCGACTTGCAAGGAAAAGGGTAAGGGTCGATTGTACGTAGCCTTACCTTTGCATTTTTGCAAAGAGACCCATGCATTTTTTGCAAAGAGGCTATTTCCCATAATCGAACACGTGACCTTCCTGTCACAAGGACCAACCTTAACGCTGCTACAAGGCTTGCCCACAAACACTACTATTACATTAAATATTTTATTTTATTATTCAGAATTATCCACTGTTAAAGCAAGGACACAAATATGATTGTTAAACCTATGATTGTAAATAATTCTTTCTAGTAAAATAACGCCTGGGTGAAAAATCTCGGAAAAAAAATCTACAGCATATATGTTGATACCTGAAGGATACGCAGGAATATCCCACTTTGAGTCACAGCTCCAGAACATGAACATGTCATCAGAAGACCGCCATTTTTTGTAAGTTGCATGGCAAATGAATTCAGATTTCGGTACATACCAGATGCACCATGTAGAACCTGTAACATAATGTTAATCAATATTCAAAGATAGAAAGCTGGAAGCTGTAAATGAGTAGAAGCAACATTGATACTGCAAATTGCAAAATTCGGAGGCAATAATAGATACAAGAATTTGCAAGATGTAATCTCATGTAATTGCTTTTAGTTCCAAGTTAGTAGATGTAAAGTACTGGTTGCATAATTACATAGTACAAAACATTAAAATATCTCATTGAGAATCGGGCTCATAAAATGTAACAAAAAACCTTGATCTTCCTTGTTCTCCAATCATATTTCCAATGCAGTAAGAATATATGTGTGTGCATCAAATATAGAAGCAAGCAATTTCCATTGATTACTGTTATTGAAAATCTACTACTCGCAAAAACGGATGTGAAAAATGGAATAATCATACAAAACTTTTTATTTTAATAAAAGAAGTTCATTAAGATGAAGCGAAAAAGTTACAAAGAGAAGGGAGGATAGGGAACCCTCCTAAGCAAAAGAACAAAACAGAAAACAACCAAGAAAAAAGAGAAAAATCAATGGAGCAAGGCTGCCCAATTCCTTATCATATCTGTTAGAGAAACCCTATTTAAAAAGACCATGTGCTTTGCACCAAATTGAAGCCAAACACCTAATCTTATATCCCAAATTGAAAGTTGTACCACAGAAACCTCCCTAAAAACTTCAAAGAAAACAAAGACTTAAAAGGTAGCATAACCTTGAGAGATAAATTTACAGGGAACAAAATGAGAGGCTCAGATAGCAAGTTGGCATCGCACCCATTTGGTTAAAAATCGTACTTTGGATAAACGGATGCATGAAGATAAAGAAAATATATTTGATCACTTCAAAATGAAAATATTTATAATGATAGTAACATATTCTCGCAAAAAATAGGGGTATACAAGTAGTACTAGACCAATTTATGTGAAACTTCTCAAGAACTGGACTCATTGAGAAGTGACAAAACTAACTGTTGAATTGAAATTTGAATTCAAATCTGTTCTCAATTAATCTTTTCGTTATACGTTTCTGTAATAAAGTTGTAATTTAATCTTTCCATTATACATTGTAAATTGAAAGTTAGAATAAACGTTACTAGGGTATTTATATATAAAGACCTCAATTGAAGAGGGAAAAAACGAACAAACGAATAGAAGAAACTATTATCCCAGATTATGTGTATCTACTTTTTGACATGTTACCAAAGCAGAGTTCTGATCCTTTCTTCGTATTGTTCCTTTTCTTCTTGAAAATTCTTATACCGTATTTTCGTAGCTGCTGGATCTTTCTCTCTGCGAACGGACGTCCAAACACCATTACCGCCACTTCTCCGACGTTATCCACCACCTTCACATTCTGAATTGTTGAATGTTCTCTCTTTCTCTCTTTGCTTCTCTTTTCTCTCTTTGGTCCATTCTTTTTTCCGATGAACCCATTGTTCATCGTCGTTTTCCGGATACTGTCTCCTTATCAGTTTTCGGACGTCTTTTTCATTTTTATACCGTATTTTCATCGCAGTTTTCGGACAAACCGTTTCCAACCGAACGAAACCACTTCCGAACCGAACCACCAGTTTTGAAACAAACCACTTCCGAACCGAACCATTTTGAACCAAACCGAACCATTTCCGAACTGAACCGAACCGTTTCCGAACCGAACCGAACTGTTTCCGAACTGAATCGAACCACTTCCGAACCGAACCACCAGTTTTGAAACGAACCACTTCTGGACCGAACCAGTTTGAACCGAACCGAACCGCTTCCGAACTAAACCGAACAGTTTCCGAACCGAACCGAACAGAACCGTTTTCCGAACTGAACCAGTTTCGAACCGAACCGAACCACTTCCAAATCTTGTTTATTCCGGCCGTGTTTTCATCTTCTTCGGTGATTTATTATTTTTATTTTGATTTTTCTTTTTTGGTTTGTATTTGGCCAATTTTATTTTATTCCCACATATGTTTGTGGTGTTATTCAAGTCTAATTTGGCTTGTATTTGATTTATTTTTGCCATTGTTTGTCTTTATTTTGGCTTCCTACTTAGGGGGAGCATGGTTCATGTTGCTAGTGTTCATTTCAGAACATTTGATTTTGCCGATGTCCATCCCAGAACCGTTTATATTTGGTGGCTGATGTCCATCCCAACCCTTACTTCCTTAGCTGATGTTCATTCCAGCTTGAAGATCAGTTGACAGATGTACAGACCAAAGCAATTTCTAGAAGAGTGTTTGAAGAAACAATTAGCAAGTTAGGCATGATTGACATCCATGCACTAACTTGAGGGGAGTGTTGAATTGAAATTTGAATTCAAAGTTTGAATTCAAATCTGTTCTCAATTAATGTTCTCAATTAATCTTTTCGTTATACGTTTCTGTAATAAAGTTGTAATTTAATCTTTCCGTTATACGTTTCTGTAATAAAGTTGTAATTTAATCTTTCCATTATACGTTATAAATTGAAAGTTAGAATAGACGTTACTAGGGTATTTGTATATAAAGACCTCAATTGAAGAGGGAATAAACGAACAAACGAATAGAAGAAACTATTATCCCAGATTATGTGTTTTGACACTAACGATCACAGTTTTTACATCATAGAAGCAATCTGTTGCACCCTGTGGAGACATGGAGACATGCTCGCCCTCAAACAGACATAGTCAAGGACACACACGTACAAGGGCAATCACAGTGGCCAAATTTTAAATGTTAACAATAGACCATAGCTGGAAATACTACAAAATGAAAAACAAATAAATTAAAAAATAAATCATATCATAAACCAACAGCGAAGAATCCCAATTACTGGGAACTTATCATTTTGGTTAGATTTTGCAGGGAGTAATTCACATACAATTCAAGAAGTAGGATTAGCATATTCCTATTGCTGCAACCACAAGCATCTCATTCAATGAGAAAACCCAACCCAAGCTAAAAGGCCTACAATAATTTTGCATCACTTTGGCCCCTAACTCTCTTCTTTAGTTAACTGAAGCCTCCAAGTGTCAAATTATATTGTAGCATAATTAAATGTTTGCTTCCATATTGATACCTTTCTTGTTGGTGCCAGCTTAGGAGGATCAATGATGACAATATCCCAGGATTCATCTCTTAAGAGAGCACCCTTCATAAACTCAGTTGCATCTTCTCTCAAAAATGATATTCTTCCTGGATCAATGTTGTTATGTACAACATTTTCTTTAGCAAGCTCCAAAGCTGGCATTGATGTGTCAATACCTAACAAAATTGTAAACATAATCAGACTTATAAATCAGTCTAACAGTCACAACAAAAATATAATACAGATCAGTTAAACTATCCCTGTATGTATATATTCGTTTCCTGCAAAAAAAATTTGAAAAGATCAAGTTATAATGTAAAATCAAGAACATTCTATTGTAAAATGTAAGACAAAAGGTTTTCTAATATTATTTGAATAAATTACATGAGGAGTATTTATACAAGAAAAAATAGCTAAGGATGACTCAGCGATGACTAATCACAATTAATCCTAATCAATGTTAATTAATCATAATTAATAGGAAATAAAAACAATCAATCCTAATTAATCTTAATTAATCCTAATTAATAGGAAATAAAAATGGAAAAATATTTGAATTTGAATTCTGATTTTCTACACTTCCCCTCAAGTTGGGAGGTAAATGATGATCATTCCAACTTGCCAATCAAGTCTTCGAATGCTGGATGGTGTAGGCCCTTGGTAAGGATATCTGCAGTTTGCTCTTTGGTTGGAACATACATCATACGCACACTTCCATCATCTAATTTTTCTTTGATGAAGTGACGATTAACTTCCACATGCTTTGTTCGATCATGATGCACAGGATTTTGAGCAATGCTAACAGCTGCCTTGTTATCACAATATAGTTTTATTGGTAGGGAATATGAAATCTTCAACTCTTGAAGAAGTCTTCTCAACCAGATTCCTTCACAAACTCCATGAGCTAAAGCTCGAAATTCTGCTTCAGCACTACTTCTTGCAACCACTGTTTGCTTTTTTGCTTCTCCAAGTAACAAGATTTCCCCACACATAGTTGCAATAGCCTAAGGTAGATCTCCTGTCTACTGATGAGCCTGCCCAATCTGCATCAGTGTATATTTCAATCGTTCTTTTATACCCCTTTTTAAAGAATAATCCTCTTCCTGGAGTGTTCTTGAGGTATCTAAGCACCCTATAGACTGCACTAAGATGCTTCTCCTTGGGTGAGTGCATGAATTGACTAATCATACTCACCGCAAAGGCAATGTCAGGACGCGTATGAGATTAGTAAATTAGTTTATGATGGGCCAAAAAGTGAGTGGGCCAATTAGTTAGTTATTCTAGAATATTTTGCAAATAGGATAAAAGGGTAGCTAGTGTGGGGAGGGTGGCATGCAATGTATTCAGAATATTTGGAGTGGGGTTTTGGGAAAGGATCTCTTGGGATCTCTTTGGCCTAGGTATTTGGCTTGGGAGTGAGTGAGGTCTTTTAGTGTTAATTTTCTGTATTTTCTTTATATTTTCTGCAATTTCAGATTTATAAAAAAGGGGTTCCATCAATTTGAAATTGCAGAAAATATAAAGAAAATATAGAAAATTAACACCAAAAGACCTCACTCACTCCTAAGCCAAATACCTAGGCCAAAGAGATCACAAGAGATCCTTTCCCAAAACCTCACTCCAAATATTCTGAATACATTGCATAATAGAAACATCACCCTAAACTTCTATATATACTACTTCTAAAATACTAAAGGGCTTGGATTATTTATTATAGGCCTATCAATACTCCCCTTTCAAAAATTCAACTTGTCCTCAAGGTGAAGAGAAAAGGCAGATAATATGAGAGGATTTTCCACCTAGATCCCATTGCTTAAAACCTATGACTGATTTTGGCCCATGTGACTTATTTTCCTCTGGGCCCATTATTGTTTGAAGCACTAACTCAGATTTACCCACTTCAATTTGTGGGCTTTGTTCCAACCAAATTGCAGAAGTTATTTTAATGGGTTGGACATAACCCATCTTTTTTCCTTCTAACACAATATTCTGCTGGGCTGGGCCCATTAGGTCAACAAATTTGCCCAAAGCCAATTCTACCCTTCTTGCCTCTCTCTTCCTTTGTAGCTTCATCGCCATTTCTTCCTCTCTTTCTTCTTCGTTTGATGGTTTCAACAGCGTGACTCCAGATTCCACCATGAACGAATCTGGTTGGGTCTTCGTTCTTCCCTCCTTAGCCGCTACCTCTTCTTCTTCTTGATCTTTGTTCTTCATAGCGAAAATAGAGGTTTATTTTTCCCAAATCTGCACCGCTTTTGCATCGTTCCCTTTCGATAGTTCTTTTGCGTTTTCTGTTTTGACGTCGTCTTCTCCGATTTTCTGATATGTGTTCTCATTTTTTTCGAATTCGGGTTTCTGATCTGCGTTCCCTTCTTCTTTTTCATTTTCCCCTTCTTTCTCTTTGATTTTTGTTTCTTCGTCTTCTTCTGATCTGTTCTTGCTGTCTTCTTCTGCACCGTTGTCCCCTTCTTCTATTTGCTGATCTGTGTCTTCTTCGTTGTTCGCTTCTTCAGCTTTGATTTCATTCGTTTTTTTTTTTCTTTTCTGTGCTCTGATCCTGCTACATCCTCCTTCTCTCTTTCTTCTTCTTTAATTTCTTCTTTTTCGATTTTCTGTTCGTGTTTTGCTTCCTCTTTCATTCGAGCTTCTCGCTTTTCTTCCCAAGCATCCATGATCCTTATCATCTTGCGCATCAATTCCACGACATCCTTCGTGCTGGCCTTCTCCAATGCTTTAAGATATATGTTGGTTTTGTTCTCCATTTTTTTTTTTTTGTTTCAGATCCGGATCAAAGAGCACTCCCAGGATTGTAGTGCTTTGATAGCAAATTGATGGAACCCCTTTTTTATACATCTAAAATTGCAAAAAATATAAAGAAAATACAGAAAATTAACACCAAAAGACCTCACTCACTCCCAAGCCAAATACCTAGGCCAAAGAGATCCCAAGAGATCCTTTCCCAAAACCTCACTCCAAATATTCTGAATACATTGCATAATAGAAACATCACCCTAAACTTCTATATATACTACTTATAAAATACTAATGGGTTTGGATTATTTATTATAGGCCCATCAGTTTACCAACCAATCTCTGATATTGTTCTTTATCCACCTCATTCCCATCTTCAATACCTAACTTGGTATTAGGTTCCACGGGTGTCTCAGCAGGCTTACACCCTAATATTCCTGTTTCCAACAAAAGGTCTAGAACATATTTCTTTTGTGTGAGAGTGATACCTATTTTGCTTCTAGCAACTTCCATACCAAGGAAATATTTGAGAGTGCCAAGATCTTTTAGTTCAAATTGAGCTGCTAGATATTTCTTCAAGGAGTTCAATTCCTCAATATTATCACCTGTAAGAACTATATCATCTACATATACAATAAGAATAGCAATTTTACCATCCTTAGAGTGTTTGTGGAAGAGAGTATGATCAATCTGTGCTTGAATGAAGCCTCTTCTTTTAACAGCTTGTGTGAATTTGTCGAACCATTCTCTAGGAGACTGTTTCAACCCATATAGAGACTTTTTTAGTTTACACACTGATCCATTTCCCTTTTCAAAACCAGGTGGAGGATCCATATAGACTTCTTCATGTAAGTCACCATTTAGGAATGCATTCTTCACATCTAACTGTTGTAGAGGCCAATCTAGGTTAGCAGCAAGTGATAAGAGAACTCGTATGGTATTGACTTTAGCAACTGGAGCAAAAATCTCATGATAATCCATCCCATGAGTCTGCGTGAAACCCTTTGCAACCAGTCTGGCCTTATACTTGTTGATGCTGTTATCTGCATTAAACTTTATTGTGAACACCCACTTGCAACCTACTGTTTTCTTTCCTCCGGGTAATGCTACAGACTCCCAAGTCCCATTTTTGTTGAGCGCATCTATTTCTTCAAAAGACTGCATTCCTCCATTTTGGATCATCAAGTGCTTCTTGGATATTTTTTGGTATTTTTGTATTGTCTAACATAGTGTTGAAAGCACGAAAACCTGGGGGCAACTTTTCATATGTGATATGATGAGAAATAGGATGAGCAGTACAAGATCTAGTACCTTTTCGGAGAGCAATAGGCACATCTAGGTTGGTTGTATCAGTGTTGCTGGAACTAAAACCCGAGTCAGAATCCTGGCAGTCTAGAGGCTCCTGAGGTGATTCTCGCCTGCTGTAAAACTTTCCCCATTTCCCGGGAGGATCTCCATTATCTGACACATTAACTCCCCCTGTCTTTTGCATAATGACTCCCCCTGTCTCCAACGGCAAAGGCAAAACAACAGAATCATTTGGTTTCCAAGACTTATCTTCATCAACCCCAATAAACTGCCCCTGAAGAGAAGTCGAAGAAAAAAGAGATTGTCTCTCATCAAATGTGACATCTATAGAAACAAAGACCTTACGAAGTGAAGATGAGTAACACTTGTAGCACTTTTGGTTAGGAGAATATCCTATGAAGACACATTTAATGGACTTAGGATCGAGCTTGGACCTTTGATGGGGAGAAACATGTGCAAAAGCCACACAGCCAAACAACTTGGGAGGAAGGGAAGAGTGATCCCGGAAAGAAGGAAAGATGTGGGTAAGACAAGATAAAGGAGATTGAAAATTTAGGACATGAGAAGGCATCCGATTGATGAGGTATGTTGCAGTCAAGACAGTTTCCCCCCACAAATATTTAGGGACATGCATGGTAAACATAAGAGCTCGAGCAACTTCAAGGAGATGACTATTTTTTCTTTCAGCCACCCCATTTTGTTGAGGGGTGTTAGGACAAGAACTTTGATGAAGAATACCATACTGGCTGAGATAGTTTCGAAGAACGGAATTAAAATATTCAGTACCATAGTCAGTTCGAAGAATTTGAATAGAGGTCTGGAACTGAATTTGAACCATAGCATGAAAGTTTTTAAAAGTGGATGCAGCATCAGACTTATCCTTTAGAAGGTATACCCAACATACCCTAGAGTGATCATCTATGAAAGTTATAAACCAATGAGCACCAGAGATATTTTTTCCACGGGCTGGACCCCATATATCACTATGAATCAAGGTAAATAGAGAAGAATCATGATGGACTCTAGGAGGATAAGAAACACAAGAATGTTTTGCAAGCTGACAAATATCACAAGAAAAAGAACTGGATTTTTATTGATAAATAAGCTTGGGAACAACTTCCGAAGATAAATGAAATTTGGGTGTCCTGACCGACGATGCCACAACAAAACATCATTACAATCATCAGACAAACATACCGAGTGGTTCACAAATTTTTTTTCTTCACAAGAATCTTTTTCTAAATAATAGAGTCTTTCTTCCTCTCTAGTACTGCCAATCATCAGCCCCGAGTCCTGTTCCTGGAAAACACAAGCATTGACAGAAAACTTGGCAACACAATGTAACTCAAACGTAAGTTTGCTGATAGAGATAAGGTTACAAGTAAGAGAGGGAACATGAAGGACTGAGTTCAAAGTAATGTGTTCAGAAAGTCTAATGGATCCTTTTTCCAGCAATAGTAGAGAAGCTGCCATTTGCTGTTCTTATTCGTGACTGTTGATAGTAAGGGGTATAAGAACAAAATAAGGTTGCATTACCTGTCATATGATCTGAAGCCCCTGAATCAAGAATCCAACGACTACTATTATCAACATGGAACGCTGTACCTTGTTGAGCAACATTGCTGGATGGAAATTTACTTTCAATCAACATGGCTGTGTGTGGTAACGCGTAGGGCGGACGCTCCGTCCTTTCTCTAGCACGTGGCTCAGCAGAATCCGATGGTCCTTCTTGGAACTCGTAGATCGACTCCTTCTGTTTCGAATGGTGCGGGTCTTGGCCGGAAATGTCGCCGGAAAAGTTTTCCGACAGTGGCTAACGGCGGTGGAAAGCTGGGATTTTGCCTTCTACAGTGATTGGTAGCCTTACTTTGCTCTTGGGACTTTGTAGGAAGGGAAAATAACCTTAATAATGGTTGGACGTTGAGTTTTCCGGCGTTGTGCCGCCGGTTTGACGGTGGTTGTGGTGCCTGAGTTTTCTCAGGACCAACCTGCTCTTGATACCATATTGTAAGATGTAAGACAAAAGGTTTTCTAATATTATTTGAATAAATTACATGAGAAGTATTTATACAAGAAAAAATAGCTAAGGATGACTCAACGATGACTAATCACAATTAATCCTAATCAATGTTAATTAATCCTAATTAAT
This sequence comes from Gastrolobium villosum, assembly GCA_032173675.1. NCBI lineage: Eukaryota > Viridiplantae > Streptophyta > Magnoliopsida > Fabales > Fabaceae > Gastrolobium > Gastrolobium villosum. The sequence continues at coordinate 141,877 of JAVKPL010001274.1, read as the reverse complement.
AGGAAATAAAAACAATCAATCTTAATTAATCCTAATTAATAGGAAATAAAAACGGAAAAATATTTGAATTTGAATTCTGATTTTCTACACATTTTCTATTAGCCACTGATAAATTTCAAAGCTACTTATGAAGTATTTCAAGCCAGGGAAAAGAAATTCGACTAATTCAAAATAATCCTATCAGCAGTGTTAGAGAATAGTTAGTATATCTTATTGGGCTGGGCCAATCTCTTTTGTATTAGTCTTTATTTGACAATATAAAGAGTAATGCTGGTGCCATTGATGGGGTCACAACAAAACACGAGCTCTGCAGGCCACTGGATGACTAATTGCCTTTTAGATAAATGGTCTGCAATTAGCAGATGCTCAATAGTTGTGGACTCTTGAATAATAGGTTCAAATTTCTTGAATATCTACCACACTATAATGTCAACATAGACAATGATAATTAACAACGAACAAGAGAATTAGCAACATATAACATACCAGTGACATTTACAGCACCTCCACGCACTGCATTTAGAGCAAAACCACCACTATAGCAACAAAGATCAAGAACCTTTTGGCCATCTGAAATTCTTGAAATAAACTGACGACTCTCACGCTGATCTGCATAGAATCCCGTCTTCTGGCCCTTCAGCGAAATTGAGTACACAATTCCGTTTTCCATAATCTGCCAGAAGGGGATGACATTATTGACATGCCCCAAAAATCTCAAACTCGTAAATATCATATCTTCGGGACTGTAATTCCAAAATCCCAATGAAGTTTTGATTGGGCAATTTTATTTGTAAACCCACCCACCCACACCTCCAAAAAAAAAAAGATGTTGAAGTGATTATGCAGGCCCTATCTTTTCGGATTTTTAATCTTGGAGACGTTAAAACATATCTTAGGGTGGAAAATATATGTAATATGCATGACGTAATGTTGAGATATATAGTCCCACATTGGTTGAATAAACAACTAATATGGAGTTTGTAAGGCCTTGGGCACTCCCACCCTTTGAGCTAGCTTTTGGGGTGGTGTATCTCAAGGTTCTTTACATGGTATCAGAGCCTCGCCGTCCCCCACTTTCTCTTGTGGAATTTCTTAGCACAGGTAGGCTGGGCCTGTTGCATTATCCACTCTTCAAGCCCAATGAGCTCTCGTGTGAGGGGGCGTGTTGAGATATATAGTCCCACATTGGTTGGATAAACAACTAATGTGGAGTTTGTAAGGCCTTGGGCACTCCCACCCTTTGAGCTAGCTTTTGAGGTGGTGTATTTGAAGGTTCTTTACACGTAAGAATAAGAGAACATTTAAGATTAAGTTATTTTCATTCAAAATAGAAATTCGAGTGTTTTTTCAGTAAAGACATATCAGATACCACTTAATTAATTATGTCCAATTATAACCTCATAAGATATATACATATTATATTATAAGGTAGAAAGTTTAGTTCAGCTATTTTTCAAGTCTGGATCCTCTTGTGAAGCACTTATCACTTATTACTGCTATTTATATTGTGCCATACATCAATGTGATATAACGAAGAATTACATGAACATAATAGGCTATTGTCTATTTACGATACCTGTTCTACTATCACGTGCAAACTGTCACTCTGTCAGTCATACCTTTGTAGAAAGTACATAAAAGAAAAATTTGAAATTTTTATGAACAGCATCTTAATGGATCATAACATACCTTTGCTCTTTCAGGACAAGTAGATGAATGAATTTCCTTCAAATCAGAAATATTAACTCCATCTTCCTTTAAAATATCAACAGACGGCCTCCAATTTATATGATTGATATAGTTGATTTTCCTGATGCATGCTTCTATCTCTGATTTGTACTTCTCAACCCAAGCAGCAGATGATGCTACTACAGCTACATCTCCAAAGACATCAATGATCAAGCCTGATAACCTGCAGGAAACCAGTAAAAGTCAATTCAAAATGATGGAAGCAACCTTCTAAGGAGGCATATCATTTTATATGAATCTGTACAAGGAAAGACATTCAAATAAAAAAGAGATATACATCTGGTTTGTAACTTGTATCAGATATTAAATTATAGAACCATTGGTAGAACAATGCATCAAGGACATTCTCGTTAACAACTTTCCAAGATAACAGCAATATAGTACATTAATTTACAATAAGATGTTTAGCCAAAATGATGAACAGTGTGGGCATGCATATATGTATTATTAAAGAGCTAGAAGGCATCATTGATGAAATGAAATATATATATTGCATCCTTAACTCTAATACTCAAATAAACTAATCGCTTAGTGACATCCAGACATTGGTACATTTAAGTTGACAAACTGAAACATAAAGAAGGAAAGTTCAGCCGCTTCATCTCTTACCTGTCACCTTCACTATTGATTAGACGATATGCATTTGTATGGACTGAAGGAAGACCCAACCTTCTACGTAATTCAACAGCTGTGTCAATTCTTGTTTCAAGCAGTTTCTCCATGTTCAGTGCACATGATGCATCACTGTATCATCAAGAATTAAAGTTCAGAGGCCTGGTCAACCGTAAATGGGCTAAGCAGAAACAGCAAGGAATAAATAATCATATATATAAACCTGGTAGCTTCATCTTCGAGCTGCATAAGCCGAACACAGAACATAGAAACTGAGTTGTACAAGCCCCACCCTATTGGTTTCTCAGTGCCATCTGCTACCAGAACAATATCTCCAGTCTTAGGAGGTGGCCTCCCAATTATTCTATCAACAGCTCCACTGTACACCATTGGGTTTCCATCCTTAAAGAGTTGTGTCTTCCCCTTTTTTAGTACAACCTTTGCAACACCTACTAAACCCAAACTATCCATAAAATAATTCAGTGAGTCTTAAAGAATATGACTTTCCCATATACGACTGCTGACTTTAGAATTTATGCATAATGAAAACACACAGATGACACAGCCACTAGATTTGGTGCTTACAGAGTGTGTGTGTGTGTAGAGCACAAACAACTAATTTCAAAAATGATAGCCACACTCCAAAACTATTGCCAATGACATATGACATTTTGCTTGAAAATTATTGGGCACAATAGCAGGGAAAATAATGGAGGTGCCAAACACATAATAAGCCTTGATCCAAAAACCAGAGTCCGGCTTTAGCTAGTTGAATTAATCCATATGACCTCTTTCATCTCATGTAAAGTGATGTTTAATCAGTAATCACTTTTACAAAATTTCCATATGTCTAATGACTCTCGAGCTTAAAAGTCCAAAACAATTGTTATACTTTTGGAACTATGATTATCAAAATTACTATTAGAATCAGTCCAAAACAACCTGCACATCAAAAGTTGTTATTTTAAACATTTGGTAATAGAATCAGTCTACCATTCAAAGCCCATGTCATCTATGCATTCCCAAACTCAATCAGAATCCAACAAGCCATACAGCTTTTTCTATCTTTGCCTTCTTCACCTAACTTCCTCTTCCTTTTACAGTTAATAGTTTAATGGGAAAAATAAATCTTATGTTAATAGGAGAATTCTAATCTCATGTCATAGATACATCACGTGTGGGACCCACCTATTTAAAAAAAAAAAAAAGTGGCACAACTTTTTATGGTGTGGGTAGGAAGAGTTTGTTTTTTCATGAAACATGAGAAAAACAAACCCTGTAGTTAATAGTTAATAGTTAATACACCTATAAATCTCAATAATGGCCTTCCAATCCTGAAGAGGAGGAATGTTCTTCTGAATTACACGCATCCATTGAACAACATATCTACATAGCTCAAATATGAATTGCTACGGCACCACCAACACTGCCAGCATACAACCAAAAATAAAAAAAATAAAAACTGAAAATTAACCTGTCAGTTCAATATACTTACATTTCTGTAATTATAACAACATTTTCCAGCCATTCTAATGTATAAAATGCGTTCAAATTTAAATAAATGGTTTGAATGTAATATTCTATGGGAAAACGAAAGACTCTCATTTAGGAGGAACTGAAAAACACTCAATTAACTATATAATCCGATAGACTATATACCCAAAAAGTTTCAGCTAAAATCAAACAGCATTAGAAAATGGGATGTCATTTTCTACAGTAGTTAACTTTGTGTGTGTGTACACAAAAAGATAACACAAACACAAAAGTAATAGAAACCTTTGGGTTGATGGTAAGCAATTTCTTGAAGGGTGGTTGTAGTAGCTGGCAAAGAACAAACTGAAAGGGACTTCATTAGAAGCGTAGGAAGGTGCTTCATTTCTTTATCCCTCGTGTGCGCCTGTGCGCCTTCACTCTATGAGATAATAAATAAGGGCAAGGTTCGGTTGTGCTTTACCTTGGATTAATTAATGTTAACTTAATTAATTATTTTATCTATTGTACATATAAAATTACATAGACAAAATTCATATTTTTTTTCTCTATTTTTTTTTTATTCTCTTTACGTGACCTTTCACACACTGTTTTACTGTTTTATATATATACAGACAAAACATTAATCCCAATAACTATATTACCCAACAGAACAAAAAATTTCAGGTAAAATCACTGAAGCCCGGTCATTGAGTCAAGGTACTCGGTCACTGCTGGTTCAACCAGTAAGTTACTGGTTCAATCGCATGACCCGATAATTATATGCAATTTTATAATTCATAATAAAAAAATTATAAATCTAAAAAAATATAAATATTTCAAATATTTTAATATAAAAAATAATAAATCACATATTATTATCCAATAAAGAATCAAACAAAAATACAATGATCGTGATATGGGACTTTAGGTTCAGAAAATGACATCTCTAACTATAAATCAAATCAGAATTTTCTGGATAGTGCATAATTACGATAATATTAGTGTTGTAGATACATAATTTATGTAATCAATCATCAAGTCTAGCATTATTACTATAACGATGAGTTGAGTCATCATCTAACATAATTAACCCTTCATCTTCTTCCTCTTCAGTCTTACTTCTATATTGTTAGCATATGGGTGTCCTAGAGACAATCTTTTGATTAAATAAAGGACACTAGATGTAGAACTTTGTTTGTCGCAAATAAATGAAAGCACTATTTATTCAGTTTCATATTGTGTCTCGATATTATTGTTAATATTATATGAACGAACTGGATAAACCCCTTGGAATAGAACAGGTATCTCTTGAGTATCTGTGATGAGATCACGATCATGAGGATTCAAGGATATTGCATGTCTATTCCTAATTATATGTTCCTAGTCTAGAGACACTGAGTTTGGGGATCAGTGATCTCGAGTAAAGACTAGTACGACTTATCTACTTGTATATGGATACAAGGTAAAGACCTCATGAGCTGCAGATATGGAGATATCTTAGCTAAAGTCGTGGGTGGACCTATAAGAGTATAGCTCGCACTGAACAGACCCAAAAAGAGACTCTATGAGAAAATCTCACAGATAATGTCATTAGAGTAATCTCTTTATGTTTGGGTATGTCTTTCCTTAGACCAGAAGTTATTACCTAGACTGTGTTCTTGAAGGCATGTTTTGATTGTATGCCTCGTCTTCCTGAAACATGGAGACTCATAGGTATACTGTTGGGCGTGTCCTTAAAGGGCACAGGGCTAGGGTAATAAGCTGAAGGAATTCGTCAAATCTCTATGAGAGATTAGGTTATCTGCAAACCGGAGAAATCGGGATGACATTTACAGGGACTCGGGAATCTATGCATAGTAAAAGAGATCATGAGATGATCTGCCTTTAGAGTCAGTAAATTGAAGATTCCCTATTTCGAATAAAGCTTACCCTAAACCGCAGGGGTTGATACATTTCCTTACCCTAGGTTAATGGGAAGATAACCGAGACGAAGGGAAATACATACGGTAACCAAATATGTGCAATAGGATGATCAAGTCATTAATCTGACTAGTTCTGGGGCAACAAAGCATTGCTAGTGCTCTGTGTTGTCATTAATTGGGTTGTGGGCTTGTTGGGCCCAAGCCCAGTTATGTCAGAAGCTAAGTTGGACCTAATGGGTCACACACTAACACCTTGTAGTCATGATGGACTAGCTTTAAAGGTATTGGGCCTAATAATGGTTGTTAGCCCAAGAAGCTGTTTGGAAGCCCACCTAAATGGGTGGGTGGTGCATGCAGCTTAGTAATGGGCTTGGATAGTCCAAGCCATTACTAATTAATTTAATTAGTTAAATTAATAATCAAATATTTGAATTTCGAATTTTGAATTTGAAATTTGAATTTTGAAATTTGAATTTGGAATTTGAATTTCGAAATTCGAATTTTGAATTTGAAATTTGAAATTTAAATTTTGAAATTTGAATTTGGATTTGAATTTGGAAATTCGAATTTTAAATTTGAAATTTGAAATTTTGAATTTTGAATTTTGAATTTGAATGTTTGAACGTTTGAATTCAAGTGTTTGAATTCGAATTTGAATTGGTTTTGAAAAGTTGTTTCATAACAAAAGGATAAGACAGGATCTTATTGGAGCATATTCCTTGGATCAAGAAGCATCTTTGGAGCACTTCCTTGGTTGTTTGGTGCGCAAGTTTAAGTGATAAGGATGACATCTTATCACTTAAAACAAAGCTCCATTCAGATTTGGTGGTTGAGGGAATCAGTGGGTGAGTTGATTCAAATTTTGAATGCAACTACTCAATATATTTGGACCCTTTCTAGGGCTGAATTATGCGCATGAAAAGTATATACTATATGATAGTTTATGAATTTAAGTTTAATTATTTTGAACTTAATTTCATGTGGATAAGATTGGAGGTTATTGGCAAAATTGGTTTTGCAACAGTTCCACCTTATCCTCCCTAATCCATGCGCAAATTTCAAAAGGGTTTGAAATTTTGTTTTCATTTTGAATGATTTAAATCCCTCCTCCTCTCCAAGTGTGCATATAACACTTGTTCCTCACCTTAGGGTTTTGTGAAAAACCTAGCCAACTCTCCTCCATCTATGCACCATTCTGTAGGGTAGTTCACTACACCTTTCCAAACAGAATAGCTAGCCTCCACCTTCACCACTTGTGCGCATAGCAAGCCTCACTGTGGTGTTCATCTGGTGACTTTCAAGAAAGGGTTCTTGCATCATTGACGAACGGTGGTGTGGATCACCATTAGAGGGTTTGAACCCTTCAAGCCTGACATCTGATCTCCCTGACTGATCAGGCCAAAAACAAGGTAACATCATGCTGTCTTAAAGCATGAACCTATGTGTGCATGTATGTTCCGCAGTAAAATTTTTGTTTTACACCTTACATGCATCGGCCTTCAAAGGCCAGTTAACTTTCAAGTGGTATCAGAGCCCGGTTGCTTTACCATCGGCGGATGATGGTACCTTGTTTGTGAAAGGAGTTTTTCACGGTCAAAAATCTTTAAAGGGTTAAAGTTTAAATTCTGCATATGGATCTTGAATCACAAATCCTTTAAAGTGTTAAAGTTTTTGTTTTTATGAACATGTAAATTTGATTCTGTGTTCATAAAACATTATGCATCATGGTTTAGTTTCTTTTTCTTTATGAAAGTTTTAAAAGGAACACCCTTTTTGAAAGGGTAGATTCGGCCATGGAGGGTACTAAGAGTACCTTGAATGATTTCTTATTTTTCTCCATGAATTGTGACATGTTTATATGCATGAAATTTTGTGACAAAATTTATCATATAGTACCTATATGATTCGGCCATGAAGGGGTTTATGGCTACATGCATGGTTTAATTTTGTTTTCTTTAAGAAAGAATTAACAAAATTTGAATTAAAATTGTTTTTTTAAATTCGGCCAATGAGAAATTTAAGATTATGAATCTTGATGTTATTTTGATGTTTAAATGTTAAATGTCAAAATACATGTGAAAATATTATGTGATAATATAATGTTTGTGTTTGCAAGTTTTGATCTTTCCAGACTACCTGAACAATGTGAAGGACAAGAAGCATGGTGATGCTTCTGCCTCAGGTATTTTCATGATTGAGATAAATTATTCTTATGCTAATCCATCCTCATGGGTATTGGATACCGGATGTGGTTATCATATCTGCAATATGTTGCAGGTACTTAGGAGCCCAAAGAGATTGGATAGAAACGAGGTGGATCTCCGCGTTGGTAATGGAGCAAGAGTTGCTGCTCATTCAGTTGGAGATGCTGACCTTATTTTGCCTACGGCCCTTTTATTGCATTTGAATAATTGTCTTTATGTTCCGCATATTTCTAAAAACATTATTTCAATTTCTTGTTTAGAACAAGATGGTTATACTTTCAGTATTAGGGATGGTACTTTTTCTATCATTTTGAATGATATGGTTTACGGTACTGCTTCTTTAATAAATGGATTGTATGTGTTGGAAATGGGAAATGAAGTGCTCAATATAGATGTGAAACGACCTAGGACGGATAATCAATCTTATCTTTGGCACTGTAGACTAGGGCACATAAATGAAACAAGATTGTCTAGGATGCATAGAGATGGATACCTGGACTCCATGGATTTGGAATCCTATGGACAGTGTGAATCTTGTCTAGCTGGGAAAATGATTCAACAAAAGCCCAAAGGGCTTGAGAGTCATAGGGCTAGTGAGTTATTAGAACTCATTCATACTGATGTATGTGGCCCAATGTCTATTGAGGCTAGAGGTGGATATTCTTATTTCATTACCTTTACAGATGACAAATCAAGATTTGGGTATATATACCTAATGAGATATAAATCTGAAGCGTTTGAAAAGTTCAAAGAGTTTAGGAATGAAGTGGAGAAACAACGTGGCAAGATGATTAAGACATTACGATCAGATCGTGGTGGTGAATATTTGAGCCACGAGTTTCAGGGTTATCTGAGAGAAAATGGAATTCTCTCACAATTTACCGCTCCTTACACACCACACCAAAACGGTATATGATGAGTGAGACTCAACTTCCAAAATCGTTTTGGGGATATGCCTTAGACACAGCGGCATACCTTCTAAATAGGGTACCGTCTAAATCTGTTCAGACCACACCATATGAGATATGGAGTGGTAAGAGACCCAACCTGAGTTACCTCAGGGTATGGGGATCGCCAGCTTATGTCAAAGCGTTGACATCAGACAAGCTTAGTGCTAAGAGTACTAAATGTCTATTTGTGGGGTATCCTAAAGGTACTAAGGGATACTACTTCTACTCCATGGAAGAACACAAAGTGTTTGTGTCAAAGAATGCTGAGTTCCTTGAGAAGGATTTGATCTCTCAAGGAGGCAGTGGGAGTAAGATTGATCTTGAAGAAGTGCAAGATCCACAAGAACAGATTGAGGAACCCGAGTCTGCTCCGTAGGCGACGTTCTCTGTAAGAACCCGCACCGCTAATTAAGGTAATTAGTGAATTAACTATGATAATTAGGAAATGATTCCATAATGGACCTTAATAATTATTATTGGGCCTAAATAATTATACTGAGTGAGTAAAAATGCTGAAAGTCTCTTTTCGGAAGAAAAGCGCAGATACCAGTTCTGCTACCCGGTATAAATGTGTACCGGAAAAGTTTCCCGGAAAATTATAACGAACGCATGATAATTACTAGAATATTAGGTAGGACTTGTAAAACAAGTTTCAGGTCAAAATAATGTAATCTGATGCCAGAACTGATACTGGCTATGGAAAAGCGCGTACCGGAAAGGTGCTCCGAAAAATAAAATAAAAATATGAAAAATCTTAGAAAAATGTGTAGGTCTAGATTCCAAGGTTTGGGATCAAGATCTTTTGCGTAGCTATTAAGGCTAATATTGCGCGTTATGGCTTAAATGCCTATATATACTACCATTAAGAGGGCACACAACCCTAGGCAGCCACTATCATATGTGAAGGGGCTGAGCAGAATTTCAAACACTGTTTCATTGGCTTCTCTTCTCTTTTCTTGAGGTTGAAGCCATTTCCTTCACATTTCCTCTTCTAAACACTTGATTGGGTGGGTTGTGGGAGTGTGAGGCTGCATTCTTGCACTCTCAGCCATTGTGGAGTGTGTTTTGAGGTCTGTTTTGGGGGTTGAGTTGTGTTGAGAGGGAGTTGTGAGCTTTTCCTTGGTGGTGGAAGCTCCAAGAAGCAACCTTTGGGTAGGAAGATCAAGTCTTGTGCACCATTTTCGTGCACCTTTGTGTGGCCTGAGTTGAGGAGCTTTTGGAGAGCTCCAAGAGCACACATTACTCTGTTTCAAGCTTGGGGTAAGTTTCCTCATTTTTGATCTTAGTTTTGTGGCTTAAAGTTGATGTCTTTGCCATGTTTAATGAGTAAACAAGAAGGTATAATGAGTATGAACCTAAAACAGATTAAAGATGCATGCTTTAACGTAATTAAGTGTTAAAAGTTGGATCTTTGGACTGATATTCACGAAATGCAGAAACTGCATTCTGTCGTGAGATATCCGGATATTTTTCGAACAGATATCCGGATATCAGTATCCGGATATGGTATCCGGATATGCATATCCGGATATGGTATCCGGATATTCATATTCGGATGTGGGATCTGGGTATCCGGATATGGTATATCCGGATATGGCCAGTGTGATATCCGGATATGTCCCTTGGGATATCCGGATATCCTGGGTTTTCGCAGAACAGTAGCTGTGCTGTGTGAACAGTAAGCTATTGGGGGTTTGTGGACCCTAGATTAAGGAAGTTGAACTTCTGTAATTAATGAACTAAGTCTGAATCACCTGATTAAGGGCTTATGGCTTTGTTGGAAGCCTTGAGACGTAAAACGTAAAAGAAAGGCGTAGTCTTTAAGTGGTATGCTTATGTGCATAATTAATGATATATTGTTGGTCCATATCAGATTGTGAAACTGCTGTGTTTGGACGTAAGAGTGGTTGGACTCTTGGTTTGGATAGTTAGCTTGCAAGGTAAGCTTTCGTGTCCTCGGTTTAGCCATTTTGTGGTTCCACCATGTCCCATGGGGATGTGGTTTATGCATGCTGTGTTACATGCTTTGATGTTTTGGAAATGCTGTTGAGCTATTATATGCAATGTGCTTTTATGATATGCATGTGGTGTCCACCTATACGGTAAGCCTGAGTATGTAGCACATACAAGATGGTGAGGCTGTGGGTGAGGTGCAAGCGGTGTTCCTTGTACTCATGTGGGTTTAGACGTATTCCTGCATTTCTCTGGCCAGTAGATTTGATAAACACACATGGCATGATTATCTGCTGCATCGCATAGTTTTGGAACTTATATTGTAAATACTGTTTTTGAACTTATATTACACATGTAAGTGAGCTTGGGGTGGAAGATCCTTGAGGACCCCTTGTCTTACTGAGATTTCTTGTTTAGAGATCTCACCCCACGTTTGGGGACGCTTATTTCAGGATCAGGTAATGTTGAGGGCTCAGGTGGCAGGAGGCCAGAGCTGAGTTGATATTATGATATGCTGACATGCTGGATTTGACTATTGTTTATGTTTACGCTTATGATTACATTGAGACTGTTGTTAGGCATTGTGCCTTATTTGGTGAGCATGGGGTTTGTCCATGCCACATGGTTGTTATTGTCTTTTAATTGAAGTTGTAATTAAAGTATCAGGATTTTGACCCAGGCTATGTGTTGTAGTCCTGCGGCTTTAGATACTCACTTTATATTTATTCATGAGGTATTTCAGTTAGTTGTCTTGCAATTTACATACAGGCAGTATTTTATGAAATTGATTAAGTAATCAAGTTGGCTAAGGTTAATGACGTCAAAATTGAATTAAAGAAAAAGTTATTCCGCATTTTAATTAAGCGTAGCTTAATACGATAGTATGTTAACAATCCGGGTTAACACGGGCTGTTACATTTTATGGTATCAGAGCACTTTCTAAGGAAAAGCCTGTATGTAATGCAATAACTTAGGATGTTTCGTTGCGTGTCTACTTTGCGTTCTCTCTGAATGGTGTGTGTTATGATGATGCATATGTGACCACATGGCGTGGGCCTGATCAACTCATTCTTTGTGTAACTTGTGCAAAGTCATGGTGCCACCAAGGAGGAACCCTAGTACGAGTGAGGATCAATCGGATCCTATCATTGCTGCATTGGCTGAGATGCAGGCGGCCCGACTAGCCGACCAGGAGGCCACGAGGTTGGCAAACCATGCGATGCTGGACGCTATCAGAGATGCGGACCGGCGAGCCACTGCTGAGGTTCTGGAGGAGAACCGGATGGCCAACATGACTATGATGAGGGTCATGTTGGAGGAGTTGAGGGCTGGTCCTGCTGCTGGCCAGTGTCCTCCACCACCTCCACCGTCGCCACCGCCTCCACCTCCGTCTAGTCAACAAGAGGACACCCAGAGCCAGATGGGTGAGGGCAGTCACTTGACGGGGGCTTTACAGACCATCCCCGTATTTGCTGAGGATCGTGACGAGATCGACCGCAGGCTGAATGCTTTCCGCAAGCATAAGCCACCTTCTTTCGACGGATCTTATGATCCCATTGCTGCTGCCAGATGGCTACAGGCGTTGGACAAGATCTTCCGGATCATGCAGTGTACTGATCCGCAGAAGCTGATGTTTGCCACTTACATGCTGGAGGGCGAGGCCCATGAGTGGTGGACCAACATTTCTCACATCTACGAGATGCAGGGCCGTGTGATGACGTGGCCATTCTTTGAGGAGTGCTTTCTGGGTCAGTACTTTCCATATGACTCTCAGGAAAGGAAACAGGGAGAGTTTGACCGTTTGGTGCAGGGCTCGTTGTCTGTCGACGAGTACCTGGCCAAGTTTAATGAGTTGGTTAAGTTTGCTCATTTCCGCATGGCGAGACCGACTCCTGTTTTTCTTGCTGCTAAGTTCCGGAGGGGACTTAATGAGGACATTGTCGGACATCTTGTTGGTTCTGCTTCGAGAGACTTCGGAGCTTTAGTACAGCAGTGCCGCGACATTGAGGACTACTGCCGGGCGAGTCAGGCCAAGATTGAGGTGCCACAGGGAACTGGCGGTTCCGCTCCCTGGAGGGACAGGAAGTTTGCAAACAAGGGCAAGGGCAAACAGTTGGCGGCTAAGCAAGCGCCAAATCAATTTAAAAGGACTTCTACTCAGGGAAACACAGCGAGACCTCCTGCTCCCAGATGCTCGGGATGCGTGAAGTCACACTTTGGGCCGTGTTCTACCGGTCAGCTGATTTGTTTCCAGTGTGGCAAGGAGGGCCACTATTCCAGAGATTGCCCGACGGCGAGAGTTGCTGCAGTGCAGGCTGTGCCATTGTAGATGGTTCCTACTGGGGCACCAGTCGTGCCACCTACTACGGGGCGAGTGTACACACTTGATCGTCAGCAGTCGGACAGAGCTCCGAACCTGGTCAGAGGTACTGTTACCATTGGTGGTTCAGCTGTTGATGTATTGTTTGATTCCGGGGCGACGCATTCTTTTGTTGCTACCCCTATTGCTGTGGGGCTTGAGTTGCCCAGTGATGTGCTTTCTCCACCGATGCGGGTGACCACCGCCACCGGAGAAAAATGTTTGACCTCCACTGTTCATCGCGATGTAGCGTTTCAGTGGGATGGCCGCGACTTCTCGGTAGATCTGATAGGTTTGCCGATGGCCAACCTGGACATTATTCTGGGCATGGATTGGTTGTCCAGAAACTGTGCATTGATTGATTGCTGTGCCAAGAGAGTGGTGATGTCTCCGAGTGGGTCCACAGCCAGTTCCTCACCGTTCATTTCAGTCCTGCAGGCGAGGAGGGCCTTGAGAGCAAGGGCATTTGGCTATGTCATGTTGGGAGGTTTGGTGAGTGGGACACAGGAGGATCTCACTGGCATTCCTGTGGTGAGGGAATTCCTCGAGGTGTTTCCCAAGGAGATTCCTGAGTTTCCACCGCAGAGGGAGATAGAGTTCTCCATAGACTTATTGCCTGGTGTGGGGCCTATATCGTTGGCTCCATACCGGATGTCGCCACCAGAGTTGGCGGAGCTGAAGAAGCATATTGAGGAGCTTTCAGCAAAAGATTTCATTCGGCCGAGTGTGTCTCCCTGGGGAGCACCGGTCATTTTTGTGAAAAAGAAAGATGGGACCATGCGGTTATGCACCGACTACAGACAGTTGAACAAGGTGACAATCAAGAACAAGTATCCTCTTCCACGCATTGATGATTTGCTGGATCAGCTCAGGGGTGCTTGCGTGTATTCCAAGATTGATCTCCGGTCCGATTACCATCAGATACGGGTAAAGCCGGAGGATGTCCCAAAGACAGCGTTTCGCTCGAGGTACGGGCATTATGAGTACTTGGTGATCCCGTTTGGACTCACCAATGCACCCGCAGTGTTCATGGACTACATGAACAGGATCTTCCAGCCGTACCTGGATCAGTTTGTGATCATCTTCATTGACGACATCTTAATTTACTCCAAGACGGAGGAGGAGCATGCTGAGCACTTGAAGATTGTTTTGCAAGTGTTGAAAGAGAAAAAGCTATATGCTAAGCCGTCAAAATGTGAGTTTTGGCTCAAGGCGGTGAAATTTCTGGGTCATGTGATTTCCGCTGATGGAGTTGCAGTTGATCCTAACAAGATTGAGGCCGTGATAGACTGGGAGAGGCCCAAGACGGTTACAGAAGTGAGAAGCTTCTTGGGTTTGGCAGGGTACTATAGGAGGTTCATAGAGGGATTCTCCAAGATGGTACTACCGATGACTCGCCTTACCCGAAAGGAGACTCCATTCGTGTGGACACATGAGTGTGAGGAGTGTTTCCAGGAGTTGAAGGAGAGACTGACCACTGCTCCTGTGTTAGTCCTTCCTGATCCTGCGGAACAATTTGAGTTATACTGCGATGCCTCTGGAAAGGGGCTAGGCTGTGTGTTGATGCAGAAAGGGAAAGCTGTTGCCTATGCTTCAAGACAGTTGAAACCTCATGAGGAGAACTACCCGACTCACGACTTGGAGTTGGCAGCCATTGTTTTTGCTTTCAAGATTTGGAGGCATTACCTGTTTGGCATGAAGTTTGCTGTATTCAGTGATCACAAGAGCCTGAAGTATCTGTTTGACCAAAAGGAGTTGAACATGAGACAGCGAAGATGGATGGAGTTCTTGAAGGACTACGACTTTGAGTTGAGGTACCATCCTGGCAAGGCCAATGTGGTAGCCGATGCTTTGAGTCAGAAATCCGTGAGCCTATCCAGCTTGATGATGAGCGACTACGAGGTGATCGAAAAGTTCAGAGACTTGAGAGTGAACTCCTTGTTTGGGGGTGCACTGCTTGAGATGGAAACAGCAGAAGTGATTAATGAGCTGATGGAAAAGATTAAAGAGGCGCAAGTGCAAAGAGAGTGCCTTGATTATGTGAAGAACCAGGACGGTGTGTCTTGGAACGAGGATGGATTGCTGCTGTTCCAGAAGAGGATTGTTATTCCTCGAGGGCCATTGACAGAAGAGGTTATGGCAGAGGCTCATAAGGGCCGGTTTACTATCCACCCTGGTGCTACAAAAATGTACCAGGACTTAAAAAGAAACTTTTGGTGGCCGGGCATGAAGAAGGACATAGCGGTCTACGTGTCCAAGTGCCTTATTTGCCAGAAAGTAAAGATTGAGCACCAGAAACCGTCTGGTAAACTTCAACCTCTTGAAATTCCACAGTGGAAGTGGGAGAGTATTTCCATGGACTTCGTGGTGGGATTGCCTAAAACTCAGGCTGGTTGTGACTCTATCTGGGTCATTGTGGACAGATTGACCAAGTCTGCCCATTTTCTTCCAGTGAAGGTGAGCTTCACTACAGAGCAGTTGGCCAAGCTTTATGTCCGCGAGATTGTGAGGCTTCACGGGGTGCCCGAAAGTATCATCAGTGATAGGGACCCGAAGTTCACATCTCGGTTCTGGGAGGCGCTGCAGGAGGCTTTTGGTACGCAGTTGAGATTGAGTACCGCCTATCACCCTCAGACTGACGGACAGACTGAGCGGACCATCCAGACATTGGAGGACATGTTGAGAGCTTGCACATTGGAGCAGGGTTCTGCATGGGATAGGTACCTTCCGTTGGTAGAATTCTCATACAACAACAGTTTTCATGCTAGTCTGGGCATGGCACCCTACGAGGCGCTGTATGGTAGGAGGTGTCGGACTCCTACTTGCTGGTCTGAGGTTGGAGATAAAGAGCTTTTTGGCTTGGACTTTGTCCAAGATACTACCCAGCAGATCCAGATGATCAGGGAAAAGTTGAAGCAGGCACAGAATCGCCAAAAAAGCTACTATGATGTCAAGCATCGACCTCTGGAGTTCAGTGAGGGTGAGCACGTGTTTGTGAAACTTTCACCTGTCACCGGTGTTGGACGGGCACTCGGAGTGAGGAAGTTGAGCCCTCGGTTCATTGGGCCCTACCAGATCCTTGGTAGAGTAGGACCTGTTGCCTATCGACTCGCCTTGCCTCCGAACCTAGCCAACATCCACGACGTGTTTCACGTGTCTCAGCTTCGGAGGTACATAGCAGATCCTTCGCACGTGGTGCAGCCGGATGATGTGGAGGTTCGGGAGAACCTAAAGACTCCCGTCGGACCACTCAAGATCCTCGATCGAGGCGAGAAACAGCTTAGAAGCAAGATCATTCCGATGGTCAAGGTGCAGTGAACTGGGCGTAGACCCGAGGAGTGCACGTGGGAGCGAGAGGATGAGCTTCTCCGACAATATCCCGACTTTCGAGACAGGTATGTTTCTGATTTTGAGGACAAAATCCTTAAAAAGGTGGGGTGAATGTAAGAACCCGCACCGCTAATTAAGGTAATTAGTGAATTAACTATGATAATTAGGAAATGATTCCATAATGGACCTTAATAATTATTATTGGGCCTAAATAATTATACTGAGTGAGTAAAAATGCTGAAAGTCGCTTTTCGGAAGAAAAGCGCAGATACCGGTTCTGCTACCCGGTATAAATGTGTACTGGAAAAGTATCCCGGAAAATTATAACGAACGCATGATAATTACTAGAATATTAGGTAGGACTTGTAAAACAAGTTTCAGGTCAAAATAATGTAATCTGATGCCAGAACTGATACTGGCTATGGAAAAGCGCGTACCGGAAAGGTGCTCCGAAAAATAAAATAAAAATATGACAAATCTTAGAAAAATGTGTAGGTCTATATTCCAAAGTTTGGGATCAAGATCTTTTGCGTAGCTATTAAGACTAATACTGCGCGTTATGGCTTAAATGCCTATATATACTACCATTAAGAGGGCACACAACCCTAGGCAGCCACTATCATACGTGAAGGGGCTGAGCAGAATTTCAAACACTGTTTCATTGGCTTCTCTTCTCTTTTCTTGAGGTTGAAGCCATTTCCTTCACATTTCCTCTTCTAAACACTTGATTGGGTGGGTTGTGGGAGTGTGAGGCTGCATTCTTGCACTCTCAGCCATTGTGGAGTGTGTTTTGAGGTCTGTTTTGGGGGTTGAGTTGTGTTGAGAGGGAATTGTGAGCTTTTCCTTGGTGGTGGAAGCTCCAAGAAGCAACCTTTGGGTAGGAAGATCAAGTCTTGTGCACCATTTTCGTGCACCTTTGTGTGGCCTGAGTTGAGGAGCTTTTGGAGAGCTCCAAGAGCACACATTACTCTGTTTCAAGCTTGGGGTAAGTTTCCTCATCTTTGATCTTAGTTTTGTGGCTTAAAGTTGATGTCTTTGCCATGTTTAATGAGTAAACAAGAAGGTATAATGAGTATGAACCTAAAACAGATTAAAGATGCATGCTTTAACGTAATTAAGTGTTAAAAGTTGGATCTTTGGACTGATATTCACGAAATGTAGAAACTGCATTCTGTCGTGAGATATCCGGATATTTGTCGAACAGATATCCGGATATCAGTATCCGGATATGGTATCCGGATATGCATATCCGGATATGGTATCCAGATATTCATATTCAGATGTGGGATCTGGGTATCCGGATATGGTATATCCGGATATGGCCAGTGTGATATCCGGATATGGCATATCCGGATATGTCCCTTGGGATATCCGGATATCCTGGGTTTTCGCAGAACAATAGCTGTGCTGTGTGAACAGTAAGCTATTGGGGGTTTGTGGACCCTAGATTAAGGAAGTTGAACTTCTGTAATTAATGAACTAAGTCTGAATCACCTGATTAAGGGCTTATGGCTTTGTTGGAAGCCTTGAGACGTAAAACGTAAAAGAAAGGCGTAGTC
This sequence comes from Gastrolobium villosum, assembly GCA_032173675.1. NCBI lineage: Eukaryota > Viridiplantae > Streptophyta > Magnoliopsida > Fabales > Fabaceae > Gastrolobium > Gastrolobium villosum. The sequence continues at coordinate 123,766 of JAVKPL010001274.1, read as the reverse complement.
TTTAAGTGGTATGCTTATGTGCATAATTAATGATATATTGTTGGTCCATATCAGATTGTGAAACTGCTGTGTTTGGACGTAAGAGTGGTTGGACTCTTGGTTTGGATAGCTAGCTTGCAAGGTAAGCTTTCGTGTCCTCGGTTTAGCCATTTTGTGGTTCCACCATGTCCCATGGGGATGTGGTTTATGCATGCTGTGTTACATGCTTTGATGTTTTGGAAATGCTGTTGAGCTATTATATGCAATGTGCTTTTATGATATGCATGTGGTGTCCACCTATACGGTAAGCCTGAGTATGTAGCACATACAAGATGGTGAGGCTGTGGGTGAGGTGCAAGCGGTGTTCCTTGTACTCATGTGGGTTTAGACGTATTCCTGCATTTCTCTGGCCAGTAGATTTGATAAACACACATGGCATGATTATCTGCTGCATCGCATAGTTTTGGAACTTATATTGTAAATACTGTTTTTGAACTTATATTACACATGTAAGTGAGCTTGGGGTGGAAGATCCTTGAGGACCCCTTGTCTTACTGAGATTTCTTGTTTAGAGATCTCACCCCACGTTTGGGGACGCTTATTTCAGGATCAGGTAATGTTGAGGGCTCAGGTGGCAGGAGACCAGAGCTGAGTTGATATTATGATATGCTGACATGCTGGATTTGACTGTTGTTTATGTTTACGCTTATGATTACATTGAGACTGTTGTTGGGCATTGTGCCTTATTTGGTGAGCATGGGGTTTGTCCATGCCACATGGTTGTTATTGTCTTTTAATTGAAGTTGTAATTAAAGTATCAGGATTTTGACCCAGGCTATGTGTTGTAGTCCTGCGGCTTTAGATACTCACTTTATATTTATTCATGAGGTATTTCAGTTAGTTGTCTTGCAATTTACATACAGGCAGTATTTTATGAAATTGATTAAGTAATCAAGTTGGCTAAGGTTAATGACGTCAAAATTGAATTAAAGAAAAAGTTATTCCGCATTTTAATTAAGCGTAGCTTAATACGATAGTATGTTAACAATCCGGTTAACACGGGCTGTTACATTCTCCAATGGAGAAGTAAACACACAACTCCATAGATCTACGAGGGTCATCCATCCACCTGAGAGGTACGGGTTTGTGATTGAGAATCAACAAACTGTTGAGGATGATGAACCAAGTAACTACGAGGAGGCGGTCAAAGATGTTGACTCCTCAAGATGGCTTGAATCCATGGAATCTGAAATGGATTCGATGTATCAGAACAAGGTATGGACCTTGGTTCCTAAACCGCAAGGAATAGTTCCTATCGGTAATAAATGGGTCTTTAAAAGAAAGACTGATGCAGATGGCAACGTTCAGACCTACAAAGCTATGTTGGTGGCGAAAGGGTATCGTCAAAGACAAGGAGTTGACTATGATGAAACTTTCTCACCAGTTGCCATGATCAAATCTATTAGGATCATGCTTGCAATAGCAGCATACCACGACTATGAAATTTGGCAAATGGATGTCAAGACCGCCTTCTTGAATGGGTTCTTGAAGGAGGAAGTGTACATGACACAACCTGAAGGCTTTGAAAACAAAGATCAGGAGCATATGGTATGCAAACTTCAAAGGTCAATATATGGGCTAAAGCAAGCATCAAGGAGTTGGAATATACGTTTTGATGAAGTCGTTAAGAGTAACGGTTTTATCAAGAACGAAGATGAACCTTGTGTTTACAGAAAGGTTAGTGGGAGTAATGTCGTCTTCCTAGTGCTCTATGTAGATGACATATTGCTAATAGGAAATGACATCCCCACATTAAAAATAACGAAAGAGTGGCTTTCAGAAAACTTTACCATGAAGGATTTGGGAGAGGCAGCCTTTATACTTGGTATAAAGATCTATAGAGATAGATCCAAGAGGCTGCTGGGTTTATCTCAATCCACGTACGTTGACAAGATGCTAAAGAGGTTTAGCATGGAAGGGTCGAAAAGGGGTTTTCTTCCTGTCAGTCATGGGGTACACCTATCAAGGGCTATGTGTCCTAAGTCACAGCCTGAGAAGGATCGCATGAGTGGAATCCCATACGCTTCGGCTATTGGATCCATCATGTATGCCATGATATGTACGAGACCAGATGTCTCATATGCTTTAAGCATTACGAGCAGATACCAGTCAGACCCTGGAGAGGGTCACTGGACGGCAGTCAAAACCATCCTTAAATACTTAAGAAGAACTAAGGATGCGTTTCTGGTCTATGGTGGGGTTAATGAGTTAACAGTGAAAGGGTTCACTGATGCCAGCTTTCAGAGTGACAAAGATGACTGCAAGTCACAGTCAGGATTCGTATTCACCTTAAATGGTGGGGCAGTGTCTTGGAAAAGTTCCAAGCAGGAGACAACAGCAGATTCAACGACAGAGGCTGAATACATAGCTGCTTCAGAAGCAGCTAAGGAGGCAGTGTGGATCAAGAAGTTCATAAATGAACTAAGGGTGGTTCCAAGCGTGGATGAGCCCATACAGTTGCTTTGCGACAACACAGGAGCCATTGCGCAGTCAAAGGAACCTAGGTCTCATCAAAGATCTAAACACGTGCTCCGCAGATATCATTTGATTAGAGAAATCATTGATAGGAATGATGTAAAAATGGATTATGTTCCCACAGACGATAACCTGGCCGATTCTCTGACAAAGGCTGTTTCTCAGAGAAAACATGATAGTCATTATGAGGCTTTGGGCATACGACTTAGGTCTGATTGGCTCTAGGCCAAGTGGGAGCTTGTTAGCATATGGGTGTCCTAGAGACAATCTTTTGATTAAATAAAGGACACTAGATGTAGAACTTTGTTTGTCGCAAATAAATGAAAGGACTATTTATTCAGTTTCATATTGTGTCTCAATATTATTGTTAATATTATTTGAACGAACTGGATAAACCCCTTGGAATAGAACAGGTATCTCTTGAGTATCTGTGATGAGATCACGATCATGAGGATTCAAGGATATTGCATGTCTATTCCTAATTATATGTTCCTAGTCTAGAGACACTGAGTTTGGGGATCAGTGATCTCGAGTAAAGACTAGTACGACTTATCTACTTGTATATGGATACAAGGTAAAGACCTCATGAGCTGCAGATATGGAGATATCTTAGCTAAAGTCGTGGGTGGACCTATAAGAGTATAGCTCGCACTGAACAGACCCAAAAAGAGACTCTATGAGGAAATCTCACAGATAGTGTCATTAGAGTAATCTCTTTATGTTTGGGTATGTCTTTCCTTAGACCAGAAGTTATTACCTAGACTGTGTTCTTGAAGGCATGTTTTGATTGTATGCCTCGTCTGCCTGAAACATGGAGACTCATAGGTATACTGTTGGGCGTGTCCTTAAAGGGCACAGGGCTAGGGTAATAAGCTGAAGGAATTCGTCAAATCTCTGTGAGAGATTAGGTTATCTCCAAACCGGAGAAATCGGGATGACATTTACAGGGACTCGGGAATCTATGCATAGTAAAAGAGATCATGAGATGATTTGCCTTTAGAGTCAGTAAATTGAAGATTCCCTATTTCGAATAAAGCTTACCCTAAACCGCAGGGGTTGATACATTTCCTTACCCTAGGTTAATGGGAAGATAACCGAGATGAAGGGAAATACATACGGTAACCAAATATGTGCAATAGGATGATCAAGTCATTAATCTGACTAGTTCTGGGGCAACAAAGCATTGCTAGTGCTATGTGTTGTCATTAATTGGGTTGTGGGCTTGTTGGGCCCAAGCCCAGTTACGTCAGAAGCTAAATTGGACCTAATGGGTCACACACTAACACCTTGTAGTCATGATGGACTAGCTTTAAAGGTATTGGGCCTAATAATGGTTGTTAGCCCAAGAAGCTGTTTGGAAGCCCACCTAAATGGGTGGGTGGTGCATGGAGCTTAGTAATGGGCTTGGATAGTCCAAGCCATTACTAATTAATTTAATTAGTTAAATTAATAATCAAATATTTGAATTTCGAATTTTGAATTTGAAATTTGAATTTTGAAATTTGAATTTGGAATTTGAATTTCGAAATTCGAATTTTGAATTTGAAATTTGAATTTTGAAATTTGAATTTGGATTTGAATTTTGAAATTCGAATTTTAAATTTGAAATTTGAAATTTTGAATTTTGAATTTTGAATTTGAATGTTTGAACGTTTGAATTCAAGTGTTTGAATTCGAATTTGGATTGGTTTTGAAAAGTTGTTTCATAACAAAAGGATAAGACAGGATCTTATTGGAGCATATTCCTTGGATCAAAAAGCATCTTTGGAGCACTTCCTTGGCTGTTTGGTGCGCAAGTTTAAGTGATAAGGATGACATCTTATCACTTAAAACAAAACTCCATTCAGATTTGGTGGCTGAGGGAATCAGTGAGTGAGTTGATTCAAATTTTGAATGCAACTACTCAATATATTTGGACCCCTTCTAGGGCTGAATTATGCGCATGAAAAGTATATACTATATGATAGTTTATGAATTTAAGTTTAATTTATTTTGAACTTAATTTCATGTGGATAAGATTGGAGGTTGTTGGCAAAATTGGTTTTGCAACAGCTCCACCTTATCCTCCCTAATCCATGCGCAAATTTCAAAAGGGTTTGAAATTTTGTTTTCATTTTGAATGATTTAAATCCCTCCTCCTCTCCAAGTGTGCATATAACACTTGTTCCTCACCTTAGGGTTTTGTGAAAAACCTAGCCAACTCTCCTCCATCTATGCACCATTCTGTAGGGCAGTTCACTACACCTTTCCAAACAGAATACCTAGCCTCCACCTTCACCACTTGTGCGCATAGCAAGCCTCACTGTGGTGTTCATCTGGTGGCTTTCAAGAAAGGGTTCTTGCATCATTGACGAACGGTGGTGTGGATCACCATTAGAGAGTTTGAACCCTTCAAGCCTGACATCTGATCTCCCTGACTGATCAGGCCAAAAACAAGGTAATATCATGCTGTCTTAAAGCATGAACCTATGTGTGCATGTATGTTCCGCAGTAAAATTCTTATTTTACACCTTACATGCATCGGCCTTCAAAGGGCAGTTAACTTTCATATATATCATCATCTCCTATACCTTATTCATCAGTATGAATGCCTTTTACTTTATCATTCTTGTGGCAATTCCTTTTCCTTTATCATTCTTATTGGCATTATCTTGTATGGTGTTGTCTTTTCATTTATCACTCTTGTTGTCATTAAGATTTTGAGGACCTAAAAAGATACACATGCTCTAAATAAATTAGATAAAGTATATCCTTCATTGTTCTTGAAGCACTCTTGGACACTCATCCAAGAGTCCCAATTCATTGGGCAAAGATCTTCTTGCTTAGAAACCCATTCATCATTGAAAAATTAATCCGATAAGTAAATCGGATCACATGTATCTCCTTTTGCCGCCTCCTTTTTCTTTTGCTTATTCCATGTTGAATGTTATAATATTTAACAAATATAAGAGCATTTAAACTTTGTTGCTTTGAGTGGTTTCTTTTTTCAAATATAATCCAATTCCTTTCGCATCCCTTAGCACTAGACGTGAGGCTTAAGATTCAAATAGCTAATGACTGTACCTCTTCGCACTTGTCTCCAAAACTATTCCACCATAAAGTTAGCAAAAAGAGATTATGTATAAATACTTGTTTAATTGCTTAATCCAGAATTTTATTTTTGAAACAAATAAAATAATAAAATATGTGATTTAAATATCCAATCACCAGATTGATTCTTTTCTCTAATTGTGACTGTTTAGCTATTTCCAACGAGTCCCTCCTTGTCACATTTCTCAATTTGGCTATTTTTTGACTTCTGTCTCAATATTTAGACACATCTCATCCAATGTCTCGTAGAAACCGATTTTTACCTCAGGATTTTGGTTAAAATTTTGATTGCTATGTTGTTATCATAAATTTATTATGAGATAATATTTAACAATAAATTAAATATAAAGAAATTATATTAAAAATATAAATATGTGAATAATACTTGGAATTAAGAAAATTGCTGCTGTATGAAGAGGGCTGTGGAGTTCAAAATCTCAACACTAGTCAATGTTTTCTTATACCTTATATTTGCTTTCCACAAATGACAAGATATTCTGTTATTTTGGATATTAGATGTTTATGATAAATATTCATGGTCAACCATAAATAATAGAATAACATTAAGATTTTTGAATTTTGATAAATATCTTTGAAACAACATCTTTACAAAAATGCAAGGGTATTACTGAAATAAGGATTTCCCTTACTCCTACCCCAACAAGTTGGGGTTTAATGGGGAGTGTTTTCATTTATTTATTTATTTTGGATGACTAATTGATTATATAATATATTCTAAAGAAATTCTAAACGAGTCTAAACTTATTCTATATAAATTATAACAAATTTCTTATAATGAATTACATGATTTTCTCATTTGCCTCCTTGTTGTAGAATAGTATTTGTTTATATTCATAATTTTAACTTATTGAATGATAATGCAGTTGCGATGGAGTGTGCATGAGGTCATTTCATGCTACTGAAGAGGATGGTAGAGACTCTAATTGTGATTCTCTTGGTTTTACCCGGAAGGAAGTCAATGTATGATAATGTTATTTTCTTTTTACATGTATTTTAGCTATCCTTGTTTACTCATATAATCATGTAGAAATTTGTTTTCTTGTGGCAAAAATTTGCAGGTGATCCAGAGATTTCATTGTAAGAATTGTAAATATAACCAGCACCAATGTTTTGCATGTGGCAAGCTGGGATCTTCTGATAAAGTTAAGGGTGCTGAGGTATGGCTATGGCAAATAAAATCGCTTTCTCTTTTCTTGTTGATTAGTTCATTTATATATTTTTTAATAGCTGGATGATGTGCCACCTAATCCTTGTTAGTCCTTTTAATACAACTTATTCTTTGTTACAATTTTAATCGAGTAGAAAGAGCTTTTAGCATATTCATTTGCTTCTACTTTTAATGAAAGGTTTTGGTGATGTATGTGGTGGCACCTTGTTGTAAACGCAAACATCAATGAAGGTCCTAATGGCCACTGAAGATCTCTTATGAAATTCATTATCTCTATTGCTTTATATTTTGGTTTCTTTGGGGTTCATTGAGTTCTGGATCATTCAGTAATTGAGTTGTTTCCTGACTGGAATGGCTAACCAGAGATCTCACAAGTTTTGGATGAAGTAGCTATACCTCATTTGAAAGACATATTTCTGTATTCATACTATTTTTATTTAATTTTATATTGTAGATGCAATGTTTTATTTTCTTTATTATAAGCCTTCCAGTTCAGACGAGCAGGATGTCAAACGATTTGCACAGAATCCCTGAAAATGATTAGAGCTAATTTTTTTTATTTGCCACACATTCTGTAGCCAGCCCAAGCCTGCCTATTCAACAAATTTTGGGGGGGGGGGGATACCTTGTATGTTGTAGACCTTATGACCTGAAATGTGAGAAGGGGAAGGACAATTCCCATATATTTTCCACAACATGCGCTTTTAATCTCTCACTTGCTTTTTGTATTTTTCTCTTCAACAATTATTGACATCCACAAAAATAACCTTCTTTATGGATGCTTTAAATCTGTATTTCAAGAGTTCATGCTGCCATTATCAGGGATTGAGTTGCCATGATGTTGGTGTTTGACTTTGCAATACATTGTTTGATTCCTTTGAGTTATGATGATTTAATTAAGCCCTATCCAAAAGTACGAGGCAACCTGTTTGAATGGAAAACGCCTAGTTTATAAAAAAGAAATTAAATTTTTGCTCAACAGTTTCTTTTACTTATTTTTCGTACAACGTTGACAAGTTAGGAAAACATTGAGGTTTTGGTGAACCTTGTAAAATTGGCTATGCTTCCAAGCTGACCTTCCACATGCCAAGTTAAGTTGTTTATGTATTTTTGTTCTCCTATCATGCATTCCTGTGAAATATTGATTTGAAGACTTAGTTCTCCTGCTTCAAAGTCTGTAATATCTGATCTTGATTTCGATTGATTTGTTAAGATATTAATGGCTTTTGGAAACAAGTGGCCTCTTTTAGGAGCCTCCTTCTGTTGCATGGAACTAAGTTATTTTGGGAATTCCTCTTTCAGGTCACTAAATGTTCTTGTGCAACATATGGTTGTTTTTATCATCCACGTTGTGTTGCGAAGTTACTTCCCATGGTAGTTAAGTTTAAGCATGTTGGAGAGGAACTTGAGAAAAGTATCGCTAATGGTCATCCTTTTATTTGTCCCGTTCACTATTGTTGTGTCTGTAAAGAATTGGAAAATAAGATGGAACCTGAGTTGCAAATGGCTATTTGTAGGCGTTGTCCAAGGTCCTATCATCGCAAATGTTTGCCAAGGTTATTTCTCTCATTTTCTGTGTTTCTTGTCTTCATTTTAATATTTTAATTGATATTGTCCAGACAATTGACTCTCAAGTTGCTTTTATCAGACATATCTCTTTTGATGATGAAGATAATTTACCAAGGGCTAGGGAAGGTCTTCTATCAAAAAATCGCATTCTTATATATTGTTTGTAAATGTTATATGGGTGTTTTTGTTTTCTCAATTAGTCCTTAACTGCTACTTAAGTTTTTTTGTGGTTATTTGGAACAGAAATCATGAGATTGATGATGAACTTGGGACTCCCAAAAGAGATCACTTAAAACTCCCCAATGTTAAAGCCATTGTTTGTGAAATTAATGCTGCTGATGTGAGGGCAGAACCTGCATATAAAGCGAGAGTTATATTGAAGAAGAACAATGTTGGTAGAGATAAGGGACTTGAATTGACTGGAAGACTGTCATTTGGGGAACTTGGTGGGAAAAACAAACCGAAGTCAAATGAGATGAATAAGGGTTATGAGCGAATCAAACCTATCAATCAGTTCGATAATGGGACCATGTTGCTTAAGCCTTCTAGAAAGTTGAGTTGTTCATTGCCTCCATCGGATGCTGATTCAGAGAAAAGGTGTCTAATCCGAATTTTGAATTGTTTATTTTCTTGCTATTGATTCTTTTGGTTCTTTTGGAGTATTTCTTTAATGGTTGGCATTATGCCTATTAATCTTGAAATATATATTTTGTTTACAAGTGTTATATGGGTGTTTTTTGTTTTCTCAATTAGCCATTTTAGACCGCTACTTAAGTTTTTACAATGTAGGATGAGCTAATCTAACAAGACATCACGGAAGAGAAAGCACATTAAGGAAAATGATACAAGAGGACAGGGTGTGGGCTCACCAGCCAAAAGGCAAGCTGGAAATGAAATGACTGAAGGGGTACTTGAACGTATTGTGCCCCAACCTGGACCTCGTTATGTGCTGAAGAAGGGTTATTCTTCCGATCCTCACATTGGATATTCACGCCGGCATTCAGCAGGTTGGCTCAAAGAGTAGTTAAAACATCTGTTATTTTATTTTTTTCCCTTTACTTCTGCATAAAGATGCTACATGCTGTACATAGATGATCTTAAGATGGAGGTTGTTTATTTGGTGGTTTCTTTGCCTTTTAAAATTGGATAATGACTTAGTTACACAGGACCCTGTAGTTATCATTTCAGATCTGGTATGTTCTGAGCATCTCCCCATTGATTATAGTAATCTGATCAAGGAAAGGAAAGATGCCTTTGAATTGACAGGGTAAATAAATAGTTTATGATGTTTGGTAATAGTGCTAAAATAATTTTTATTGTGCAACATGATAAATCTGCATATTTGTGATCATGATCTCAAAACAGCATCTTTAAGTAAGGGTAAAATTGTGGTTGTGTCCGGTCTGATTCATGAGTTGATAGTATTATTAGAGTTGATGCATATTTAGCCTTTCCTCAATTTTTTGAGGAATGGCGTAGGTAACAGCAAAAGACTATAGAAGCCTCTACAATGAGCACCTAAAAACCAAAATTGCGACAGTTGAGTTTCAACTTGTAAAAATTGGTTTAGCGCATTATATATGTCATGTTTCTGGCACGTTATTTTGGAAATGATTAGATGTGACTTGTTTGTTTGGAACTGTGATAAAATTGGGTTATGAAATTATTCGAAGAAAAAAAATAAACTTGATTGAATTTATTCTATTTATTTTTTTCCATTTTATTTCATTATCATTTTGTGTATTTATGAAATAATTAAATAAAAATTTATATTATCATAAAATATTTAAATAGTAACACAATAAATTTTTACCATATTTAACATATTTCATTTAATTTTATGTCACCTATTTTTATTCTGTTTTATTCGTAACTTGATCTAAATATACCATCATGTTCTAGTTTGTTACAGCTTAAATGCAAGGATGTACATTTTGTTCTTTTCCCCTCGTTTTGCATTTCGCAATAAAATAATATAAATCTCAAAGCTCTAACTCGCACGTGGGTGGATGATATTTTGCAAAAACGCACGCGTTGTGATCACGTGACATCGCGAAAGACAACCAAACACATCTGACCAGGGTAATTACAATCTTGATTTAAATTTGTGCTTTTCAATTTTATGATTTTTTTTAATCAAAATAATTTTATCAAAATTCCGATCGTTTTTATATTTTTATGATTTTTTTTACATTAGGATTTTACGTTTTACGCATTTTTATCCTTCTTCCAATTTTAGGTAAAACCCAATTTTAACTACTGAAAATTACATGATGCTGCATTTTTTTTTGGTGTTGCATTTTTTTTTTGGTTTGTCTAGTTACCAAGCTTAAATATTCAGGTCGATGCAAAATAAATAATTTTCTATATATGCACATAAATTTATAGTTCTTCAATTATTGTTTTTAAATAAGTAATCAAATATATAGACTAAAGTAATTGGGTGTCACCACCGTTGATATTAATACAAAAAGCAAGAAGTAAAAAGTAAGAATTATTGTAGGGTCACTATTGCTAGTTGGATTATTTGTCACTAAAGCTTTTTCATATTAGAATCATAAGTGGATGAGCAAAAGAGGGAGAAGAGCTAGGTACAGAAGAAGAAGAAGAGCATGTTAAGCTCAAAATGTATGGAATTGGAAGTAGAAATTAAGAGCTTAATGAAGGCATGGCTTTCAGTGATAGCCTCTCTATGTTACTGTTATTTCATATCAACAAACATACCCAAAGGCATGTTCAGGTTTCTATCCATATCACTAGTTTTGTACCTCTTCACTATCCTACCTCTTCAACTCTCCACTGTTCTTCCAATAGGTGTCACTGCCTTCTTCATCACTTGGCTCACCAACTTCAAGCTCCTCCTATTCACCTTTGATTTGGGCCCTCTTTCATCTAACCCACCAAAATCCCTTCTCATTTTCCTCTCCTTTGCTTCCTTCCCAATTTTAATCACCCAAAAAATAACATACCATTCTTACCAAAACCCCTCAAATTTGCATCTTTTTCTTCCAATTAAGGCCTTCCTTTTTGGTCTTTTACTAATTGCCCTAATTCACCACAAACAAAAACTGCACCCAACAATTCTTTTGAGCCTTCACTATAGCCTGATATATCTAATGGTGGATGTTGTTTTGGGACTCATCAACATTGTGGTCAATGCTTTACTTGGGATTGAGCTTGAATTGCCGTCTGATGAACCTTATTTTTCAACTTTATTGGGTGATTTCTTGGGAAGAAGGTGGAACCTTATGGTAACATATCTCCTGCGACACACTGTATAATGTATACATTCCCGTGAGATCAGTGTTGTCGAAGACCTTATTGGGCCCCCATTGGGCTTCATTGCCTGGAGACATTGCTTCTTTCTTAGTGTCTGGGATTGTGCATGAGCTGATATTCTATTATGTCACACGTGCCTCTCCCACGTGGGAGGTCACGTGCTTCTTTGTGCTTCATGGGGCATGCATGGTTATAGAGTTTGGTGTTATGAAGTGGTTGGGCCCAAAGTGGACACTCCATTGGGCTGTGTCTGGGCCCATCACGGTGGCTTTTGTCATGGTCACTGCTGCGTGGCTCTTCTTTCCATTGTTGCATGATGGCGTGGATGAGAGATCCAGCGAGGAGTTAAACAATTTAGTTGATTGTATAGTGGAAATTTTTTACAAAGGTCCAAGTCTTTTAAGATTGTAACCGACACTTAAAAAAAAAAATTAGTTGCCATGTCCGACACTCCTCGATACTCTAACATTTCAACACGTGTTGCCGAGACTAAAAAATGGTTCAAAAGTTGTGTTGTGTAGCGTTATTATTTCTAACTATTAGATTCGTTGTATTATGATTATTATCTTATTGAGTTTAATATAAATATTTGTGATATCTTATGTTTCTTTACAAAATTGATGGGTATTATTAGTTTAACTTCATTTTTTGTTAAACTAGTGAATATCAAATATAATATACATTACATAAATTAAAAATATTATTTAATATCATAATGTATTCTAATGTGTTGAAATTTAATAATTTTTAGGATTAATGTCTTGGAGTATGGTATCATATCTCGTGTCTCGTGTCAATACAACATAAGTTTTATGTATCAAAAAATAAGCCTTCCGGATTTTACTTCTTATTCATGTAATCACGCTTCAAATCATGTTAAAAATTTTAAAAAAATATTAGTTAAGAAAAAAAGATTTAAAAATATTTAATTTTTGCTTTTAAATTCAGGTTATTTGTATCTAGCTAGCTCGATGCATTTTGTGGCGATCATATGATATATGGTGCATATTACCAACTAACCTTATTTCAATCCCAAGTTACGTGCTTTTAAGGCACACAAATATATAGATTTTATGCATAAATTTTATTATATTTAAGAAAATGACCTATTATTATACTGTTGTTATGATCTCATGCATCACTGCACATGCCACTGCTGTCACCCTTAGGAGCTCATATTTGGTACATCAATAATACATATTACTTTCATTTAAAATCTAACACATATTTGAGATCTCATTTTTCTCTATTTCATATCAGTATTGGTATTTGTTGATTGGTTTTGATTGGAGGAATGTATAGAAAATTGGGTGCATATGTAGTATTGTAGAAATTTCCCACCCTTAAGGGATAAGAAGAATGTCACCCGCCAGTGCTGTCTGTGTGTCCCCAATGTGTTGTGGTTCCCATACAAGGAAAAATTAAATATTAGGACAAACAACAAAAACCTGAGGTTTAGTACACTTAAAATATTGTGCCCAAGTATGTTAAATTTACTATCGGTTATAATAATACTAGCGAGTTACCCGTGCGATGCCCGGAGGAAAAGAACGAAATTATTGTCGCCGTCGTTGGTTAATCATCGCGCCGGTAAATCAACACCTTCATCTTGTTATCAAGCTCTGAACGGTACTATGGTGGAGGTATAAACACGAAGGAACAACAAATAAAAAAGCAAACCTGTTACTAGAGAATTATGTGAAATAAAAAAGAATTATTTTGCTATTTTGTGCTATTTTTGAACTTTAAAAGGCTACAACATTCACAAGGAACTTATAAATATCAACCACAAACAAATCTTCAACTCATGGGCATTGATTGTTATGTGAAACAAATATAGTTATGTACTCAATAATTCATTCTGTAAATATAACCACCAATGAACCTTCTCCTTTGTATTATTATTCAATATGATCTCGTCTTATTGTTTCAACCGTACACAAAATTTACTACAAAATGAAATCAATTAATATACATGAAAAAAAAATTAAATGTTATTCTGATTTTTCATTTTGTTTAGATGCACTTTTATTTATCACAATATGATTGTTCATTTTATTAGTTGTTTGTTTATGAAATATTTTCAACAGCAAATCTAATTATCTTAACCATAAAAATATTTATACACAAAATATTTGCATTTTTTACAAAATATTTATGTTTTTTTAATGATTATTTTTTAACAAAAAAGTAATGGGATAATAAATGAGCCGTCTGCCACCAACAATTGTTCAAATGGTTTCCCATCCTTTAAAATTCAAATTCAAAATTCAAAATTCAAATTCAAATTTAAAATTAAAAATCCAAATTATAAATTGAAAATCAAGATTTCATAAAGTAGTGGTACATTAAATGAGTTGTCTGCCACCAGCAATTGTTAACATATTTTCTCAATTGAATTTAATTACAAATTCGATTTTATTTAATATATATTTCGTTTTATTCCTTTTTACCAAAGAAAGAAAGGTTTTAAATATTTTTTCGTGTGAACACAAAACTGAAAGTGAAAGAGAAAGCGACATGTCAGCAAACTTGCCAAAGAATGAGTTTCATTTAAAATATTAAATGTTTTTTTAAAAATGGCTCTTATATAATTGCTAATATCTTTATTACATTTAAGAAAATGGGCTATTATTATATTACTATTATTTCTTCATTTACGAGCTTAAAGTCTATCATGGTAAAAGCAATGAGCTCCTTATTAGTTTCAAAGATCCCTCACCTGACTTTAGTAGCTGAAAATCCACCACCATTTGATGAGTCTAACTATAGATATCCGATAAAAAAGAGAGGTATTCAACATGGAAGCCATTTTTTCTAAATAGAGAGGCTTCCTATTAAGCTAAAGCATTTGATGGGAAATATCCCTTTCCTTTTCTCTTTCACAACCATTTTATTAGTTTCCGGTATCTCAATTTTAATCCATTTTCTGTCTGTCATGAACTCTAGCAATTTAACCCCAATATCTTTATTAAGGAGTACATATCCTCTTATCCTACTTGATATAGCTGTTAGCACCGAATTATATATATTAATATTATATTATTTTATGTTATTTAAGTATCTTTGGGCTGTTTAATTAGTGTTGTTGCAGGTAAATGGGCCAAAAGAGTAAAAGTTAAGGCCTAAGTAAAAAGTGAAGTTAAAAAGTAAAAAGAGGAGACTTTGGCTTGTTTCCTTACATGTTTTACTTTCATTTTTACTTTCAGCACAGAAGAAAAGAACACAGAAGGCAGCACGTGGGACAATCAAAGGAGCAACTCAACCATTGGATGAAGAAGAAGGGGACGACCATGATGAAAGGGAATTTTCCGAGTTTTTAGAAAGTAGAATAGGATATAAGAGATAACAAATATCAAATTTTAGATATAGAGATTTAGTTTTAGTCTTCGTTACTTTTTGTTTTGAAAGATTCTGAGAATTTTTGATTTCTTGAAAGCAAGCATTGTTCTTCCAAATTCTTGAACTCGAAATGCACTGACAACGCATCTTCAAGGAAAGGAATCACGGATCTGCATGCGAGCTATCGTTTTCATACTTCTGCAAGTTTTCCTTCTTAGATCTAGTTTAGAAACTTTGATGCTTGAAGGACCGGTTTATTACTGAACGAAATTTGGTAATGCATGTTTCTTTACTTTTTAGATTTGCAATATTTCTGATAATGGGTTTCTAAGTTCTTTTCTTTTCTGGGTATGTTAAAATGATTGGATAAATTTTTTTGATGTTCTTTGTTACTGTTTGTTTTATCTCATTCGATTGATTCTTTCACCTTTACAACTCAAGAAATTCATGGGAATGAAACTTGAGTTTTTCAACAAAAATAAATTGGGAAATGCATTTTTGTTAAGAGTCAATTGAGCCCTTCTTGTTTAGGGATAATCAAGGGTGATTTCTGATAAATTTTCTAGAAAGATTTAAGAACCTTTGGGAAAAGATCTTCTTGAACCTTAATGTTGATTCTGGGAAGTTTCAATTAAACTAGCTGTAGTACTTCAGAAATTGAGATAAACTCGCTGTAGCATTGAACGAAATTTGCAGGAATGCAAATATTTTTGTGTCATCCATGATTTTAAATATACCCAGAAGCTTTTTAAACATTGAATAACACTTCTTTACTTTCAGATGATATTTTGATAATTGATAAAGAACACAAAACTTTCTTGTTACAAAAACCAATTAAATTTCAATTAAAGAATTATTAATTCAGAAAAATAAACAGAAAATATTTCATACCGTTCCCTGAGAACGATAACTCTTTTCTTCGGAAAAATACTAACCAACAAAATGGCGCCGTTGCCGGGGAACGGTGTTTGATTTAGTTTCTTTTTGAAAATTCTGTCTTTTAGTTCTTGAATTGGTTTTCTTTCATTTTAATTTTTAATTTTTCTTGAACTTACATTTTCCTTGTAGATTTTGCAGATCAATAATTTTCTTACTGTGTAAACAAATTGAAACACTTAGCATTCTGCCAAATCTAAAAAAAAAAGGAGTTAGGTTGTTAAACACTCTACAGGGGAATCACAATGGCATTGGCAGCTCAACTCGCAGCTTTGCATAACACAGTGAAGGATTTGGTCATGGTTATGGAAGAATCCAAGCAACCAGCACCTACTCCAATAGTAGCTACAACACCTATATGCTCACTTTTCTATGGTGCTCATGCCTTTGAAGAATGCCTCAATAACCTAACATATGTCCTTTATGTGGGAGGCTTCAACTACAATTATAACAACCACAACCAATCTGACCAGCAACCTTATCATGGATGGCAGCAGTCATTTGAAGCAGAAGAGCCTTTTTCACCTTGTTTTATGTATCCTCCTTTTGCTGAACAATAAGAACAACCTAATGCTGAAGCTCAACCTCCAAACAGGCAGTGGATGAATCAGATGCTACAAAATCATGAAGCTATGCTTCAAAGTCATGGAGCTATCTTGAAGAGCCTTGAGACACAAATGGGGCAGCTTGTTTCTGCCCTTAGTAGCAGACCTTTGGAGGCAATACCAAATGACACTCAGATACTAAGAGTTGAAGAAATGGAAGCTAGTAAGACTCTCCAATTGAGGAATGACATAGAAGTTGGTCAATTTGAGCCTGTTATAAGGCCATCTTCCTTGAGGAAATTAATGGAGAAGGAAGGGAAACAAGAGGAAGATGCACCTTCAACTGAGCTACCAACCAGTCAAGCTTCACATCAAGAAGAAGAAAAAGAAGAGGAAAGCATTGCTGCACTAGTAAGGGCAGCATTGAAATCAAAGCAATCAGACAAGCCTATGCACAACATTGAAATTCCTCAACCTTTATTAAGGGCAAGATTGCTCCCATTTCCTCAAGGTCTCCAAAAGCAGCAACAAGAGCACTGTCTCTCTAACAATTTGCCAACTAAGATGGAAAATTCACGTTCTTCTTTAATTTCATGTGCAATAGAAGAAAAGAATATTGTCCCAGTTGGAAAAATAGATAACAAATTAGTAAAAACTTATAGGTTTATTTTTCCAACAAATTTCATGTTAGTTGATTTTGAGGCTGACAAAGATGTGCCTATTATGTTGGATAGGCCATTCTTAGTTAAAGAGGATGCTATAATTGAATTTAAAACATGAGAATTAACCATGGGAGTTAATAAGGAAAAGATGACTTTTAATGTCTTGAAAGTCATGGATGGATGAGGATTCTAATAATTGTTCTGCTATTTCTATTTTGGATCATCTAATTAATGATCATGTGATTTTAAATAGTAAAACTACCAACTTAGGAGAAGGCAGCATAATCATATAGAGTCTAAACCAGCCAATCCACTCTTGAAAGATTTGATTCAAAAGAAAATAATCAATTGGTTGGATACAGGACAAATTGTTCTGAATTTCAAGATAAGAATCAAATTGTTTCCATGCAAGATTCAATGGGTAAAGCATTACTGGACAAGGCATGTGAATAAAGAGAAGATTTTCATTTCTTTTTTTTTTTTTTTTGAAAATCAAGGAAAACTAAAGACAGAAGATTTTCATTTCTTTATTACATGCTGGATGAAAAAAAAAAAAAAAGTGTAGTTGATTAGTGAGTTAGTGTAATTGTTGTTGATGCAGTAGCTTTTAGTTAGTTAGTTAGAATGTTTTGTTTGTTTTGTTTTGTTTTGCTCAAGTTTTCATGAATCCGTAGTTTGTCACATAGGTGTTTTGTATACATGCTACGTAGGAGTTTAATTCTTTTTACTATCATATGTTAGTGTTGTCTTCTTAAAACCAATGGAAAATTTGTTCTGAGAAATAAAAAGAAATAGTTGATTGAGGAGTTAAAGTGGTTCTGTTTAGTTGAGTGAGCATTTTGAGAATGTACAAATAACTAAGTTTGGGGTAAGTGTGAGCTACTTATGCCAAGGACAATTCAGTTTCTTACGCCATTAAGATGTTGCACGTACCTTGATAAAAAAATTGTGTGCACTGAGTGTTTACTTTTGCAAAAGGAGTATAAAAAGATAGGGGAGTGTCTTGCATCCAAATTTTATCCAATTTTTTCGTGGCTCTCATCAAACATTGTTTGGTCTATTTTAATTCTATGACCTAATGTTGTAAATTTAGAGACATATTGAATTGGGTAGAAATCAAAATGTTGAAAGTGTTATACAACAAAAATTTAACCCAAGGAAA
This sequence comes from Gastrolobium villosum, assembly GCA_032173675.1. Lineage (NCBI taxonomy): Eukaryota > Viridiplantae > Streptophyta > Magnoliopsida > Fabales > Fabaceae > Gastrolobium > Gastrolobium villosum. The sequence continues at coordinate 105,478 of JAVKPL010001274.1, read as the reverse complement.
TAAGGTTAGGAGATTATGTCATTGACTTTTCCAAATTAGATTGGGCCCAATAAAAATCAATTAAAAATCAAATTTGCATAAAGCTAAATGGGTCATATGTTTGTTTATTATTTTTAGTTGTAGACCCATTTGTTTTTAACCCATTTTATACTTTAACCCCCCTGATTTTTTTTCTCTGACAACGCTCATATTCATCTTTTCTAATCCTCTATTTCCTCTTTGTTCCAATCCATTTTGCCACTTCAGCGTCACCTAGTTGGCACAAATACAAACTTGGTAATTCATAGTGGAGTAACAACCCTTACATAGTTGTTTCAGACGGTGGTTTGCACCCAATAAATGCTTTTAAGCTGCTTTCTAGTACACTACTAGTAGGGAAAGCACCGTTTGATGTGATCACTCTCTGCTCTAATCTCATTTCAACTGCACCCAACTGCTCTTCACCGCCTTGCGTGATGTCAATTTAGCTGCATAGGTTTGGATTTTGAGCTGGTTCCATTATTTGTTCAAGCTCAAGAGAGAACTTTTGGGTTTCATTACATACTGGTATTGGTTTGTTTCTCTCAAATTCTTCTCACCACTGCGCGAACTAAGGTATGTTTAAAAATAAAAAATAAATAAAAACTTAACCTGATTTTGTTTCTGATTTTATTATTTTGTTACCCTTATTCCCTTTTGTTACACAAACCCTCATTCCGATTGTTTGGGATCTAAATTTTTATTTATTTATTTATTTATTTTTGATTAAGACTTATTTATTTTTTAATTAATTTTTTTCTGAATTGTAATAATTTTTTTATTGTTTGGGTTTGATTTCATGTGAGGGATTCTAATTTTAATTTTTATATTTATATTTATATTTATATTTATTTTTCTTTTCTTTTCGTTTCACTTAAATCACTTTTGCATTTTTGCTTTGAGCTATATCCTATTTTTTCTTTTCCTTGTTCTGTATACTCTGAACTCTATCTTAGCTTTACCTGACATGTTGTGAGAAATGAAAACAACAATATTGCCAAGAAATGTAGGTACTCCCTGATTTTGCAATTTTGCATGTGCCTGTGAAATGTTTCATCTCAAACTATTTTTTTTTACTTTTTTTAGCTTACATAAGTGGTATGTCTAATTTTCTGAACATGATATTTTTGTTAAATTACTGTCATTTAGGGGTGTTTGTTCCTCGGTTGATGATTATAAAAATTCTGTGTTGTAAATTGCTTCTTATATTCCGTAATTTTTTTATACCGAAATTTGTGGATAATAATTTATTTGCTTTATTTTATTTATTTATTTTATTGCTGATTCCTTTTGATATTTCTGTGTTGCCCTTATTTATTAACATACCACTTTTCTTTTGAATTTCTCACTGATTCATATTGCAGTATAATGGCACCAAAAGGAGGGGACTCCTTCTCTGATGACTGAGTCTTCCCTTCTTTCTGCTGAAGTAAAAGTAAAAAAAAGAGAGGAAAAAAGGCAAAAGTAAAAAAAATTGTGAAAGTGATCAATAAAAAAGAGGAAGAAGTAATCAATACAAAGGGGAAGAGAGAGTCAGTAATTTCCCTTTGTCTTGTTTAGGCAAAAATCAGAAAAAGCTAATGAGGATTAGTTAGACACTAGAGGGTTAGCTTAATTAGCCAAGTGACTAGAAAAACAAAAATCCTAGCCCTGCCTCATTACAAGCCTTAAAGACCCTTTGATGGAGGTAGAATATTGGACTTCAAGTTTCTAAATGGTAGTGTAGATTGGAAGCATTCATGCATGATGATATTGAGTGAACCTTCCTTATAAAAAATGAAAGAGTGTGATTAATTGAATATATCTGGAAAGGAATTCAGTGGAATGTCAATTGAATCAGTTTAAATTAAGGGTTGCAACTGATTGAATGTGCATGAATTTTTGATTGAATGCTTATATAATTACTGATTGACTGAAGTTGGATGATTAATTTGATGAAAGAATTGGTTAAAATTAAGCCTGGTCAATGCTTTAAGAAGTATGATGTTTTGCATATATGGTTGATAAATTTAACTAAGTTATTAAGTTTAATTCTGTGTTGCTTTGTGACTCTGTATTATGAGCTAACAGGCTATTTTCTGAATGAATGTTTGTCTGATTGCTTGAGGGCAAGCAATTAACTAAGTTTGGGGTATTTTGTTAGCACCAAATTATATATATTAATATTATATTATTTTATGTTATTTAAGTATCTTTGGGCTGTTTAATTAGTGTTGTTGTAGGTAAATGGGCCAAAAGAGTAAAAGTTAAGGCCCAAGTAAAAAGTGAAGGTAAAAAGTAAAAAGAGAAGGTAAAAAGTAAAAAGAGTAGACTTTGGCTTGTTTCCTTACATGTTTTACTTTCATTTTTACTTTCGGCACAGAAGAAAAGAACACAGAAGGCAGCACGTGGGACAATCAAAGGAGCAACTCAACCATTGGATGAAGAAGAAGGGGACAACCATGATGAAAGGGAATTTTCCGAGTTTTTAGAAAGTAGAATAGGATATAAGAGATAACAGATATCAGATTTTAGATATAGAGATTTAGTTTTAGTCTTCGTTACTTTTTGTTTTGAAAGATTCTGAGTATTTTTGATTTCTTGAAAGCAAGCATTGTTCTTCCAAATTCTTGAACTCGAAATGCACTGACAACGCATCTTCAAGGAAAGGAATCACGGATCTGCATGCGAGCTATCGTTTTCATACTTCTACAAGTTTTCCTTCTTAGATCTAGTTTAGGAACTTTGATGCTTGAAGGACCGGTTCATTACTGAACGAAATTTGGTAATGCATGTTTCTTTACTTTTTAGATTTGCAATATTTCTGATAATGGGTTTCTAAGTTCTTTTCTTTTCTGGGTATGTTAAAATGATTGGATAAATATTTTTGATGTTCTTTGTTACTGTTTGTTTTATCTCATTCGATTGATTCTTTCACCTTTACAACTCAAGAAATTCATGGGAATGAAACTTGAGTTTTTCAACAAAAATAAATTGGGAAATGCATTTTTGTTAAGAGTCAATTGAACCCTTATTGTTTAGGGATAACCAATGGTGATTTCTGATAAATTTTCTAGAAAGATTTAAGAACTTTGGGAAAAGATCTTTTTGAACCTTAATGTTGATTCTGGGAAGTTTCAATTAAACTAGTTGTAGTACTTCAGAAATTGAGATAAACTCGCTGTAGCATTGAACTAAATTTGCAGGAATGCAAATATTTTTGTGTCATCCATGATTTTAAATATACCCAGAAGCTTTTTAAACATTGAATAACACTTCTTTACTTTTAGATCATATTTTGATAATTGATAAAGAACACAAAACTTTCTTGTTACAAAAACCAATTAAATTTCAATTAAAGAATTATTAATTCAGAAAAATAAACTGAAAATATTTCATACCGTTCCCTGAGAACGATAACTCTTTTCTTCGGAAAAATACTAACCAACAATAGCCATTCTTATTACGTCTAATTTATTACAACTTTCTGCTTGACTATAATCCGTAGTTTGATCGTTGACGATCTTTGCTTGTGTTAAGGTAACTGCTGGTTTTCTTCATTAATTCTTGATATTTATCTCAATCGCAGAGATATAATTTTATATTAATAACAAAGCATGACACAATTCAAGAAGTATACACTTACCTATTTTTCACTAAAAATTCTTGACAAATAATAGTAGATAAAGAATGTCGTTGTAGGGTTAATTACTATCTCTCACTTGTGCTAAACATCATCATCGTAACTAAAACTTTTCGCGTGATGTCTCACCAACAACGAATGAAAATGTCATCCGAACAACACTCTTTATTTGATTGACTTGCATCCAAGTTCGCTATCAGTTCACATGACACGTTTTCATTAGCGTACCAAATTCGCTATCAATGATAGCGAACTTAGTCGCCTATGATTTCGTCACACGTGTACACTTTGCAAGAAAAAAATTGATCGGACTAAATTCGCTACTACTGGTAGCAAATCTTGTTCGCTAATGAGAACACACCACTGACCTAACTAAGTTTGCTATAACTTGTATTAATATCCCACTATTTTTTCAAAATTATTGTAAACATTGTAGGGTTAACTTTATGCATTGGAAACGTCAAGCCTAATAAATATCATTTAATTTTCATAAAAACCCAAAATCAACCTCCATAAGAATATTAAAAGACCGATTAAAGAATTGAAATTTTTTTGACAATCACCAACTGTAAGTAATAATAAAAGGAATGATAACTTAAAATTCTCTGTAAATGTCATAAATCATACCGTGAAAGGAATTTTAAAAGATTGATTAAAGAATCAAACATAACAACACACCATAAGATTTAAACATCAATCTAATATAATAGATTGTAGATTAAACGAAAAATTTTAAATTAAAAAATATATGTATAGTTGATAAAAATAATTTAAATTTCAAATTTAAATAAAAAATAAAAAATGACATATTTATAAACCTGAATGCATTGGAAATTTCAAACAATTGCGTGGCAAAATTTCAAAGATCACTGTAGACATTTTCAAAACACAAAGTAATTATATTACGAGGGGTCTTTTAACAGATAATGAAAATAACAGTAATTAATATACCTATTTGAAATAAGTCATTTAATGTGAAATTGCCGATGTTAATAATGAGTGTCCAATTTGATGAATAAAAATGAGAAATCGTTAATGTTGCATAAAAAAAAAACATTCAAAAAAAAATTGTAAAATAACAAAATTTTTTATATTGTAAAAGAATTCGAAATTTGGAAATAAATTAAATGAAAAATTATGTGAACAATTTTTTGTAGCCAACAACTCATTCAATGTGCCACTGTGTTCTACATTGGAATTTCCAAATTAATAATAACTCAACTCTTCTAAATTTTGAATTTATGTTTAAATTTGAATTTGGAATTTGGATTTTTAACTTTGTCATGGTGGAAAAACTTTTGGAAAGTTTTTTGTGGCAGACAACTCATTTAATGTCTCACTATTTTTCTTTTGTTGTATATTATGAGTAAAAAAAACCTATACTTTTTTGTTGATGTATATCCCACTATTTTTTGCATGGATAATTGTTAGCCCTATTAATGCTGCATAAAAAAATAGTAAAATAACAAAATTATTTATATTGTAAAATAAATCCGAAATTAGAAAATAAACTAAATGGAAAATTATGTGAACTTGATATATGGAAAAAGAGTTCAGTAATTAATATTTATACAGTGAGAGATGACATATATAATAAATTTGAATTTAATATAAAATTATAGATTAAACAATAAAATATTTAAAATTATAAAAATACATTTATAGTCGATAAAAATTTTTTAAATAAAAAAATAAGAAATGGCATAATTTATACTTTACATAAAATAAATTAAAACTTTAACATAAAATCTTTAAATAAACATGTACAACCAATTAAAAAATTATTTAACACAAACATTTTAAATACATAAAAATCATAAATTAAAATTGAAAAAAGTTATATAAAAAAATATGTATAATTAATATAAAATATTTTAAATTTAAATAAAAAATGACGTCTTTCATTTTGTAAAAAAATATTATTAAAATTTAAGAACTATAAAAATGAAAAATTTAATTTAGTACATAAGAAAGAAATTAAACTTTCAATCTTTTTATTGCAAGAGTGTAATTAACACAAATACTTGCAAAAAATAATTATTTATATAAAATGCTGACAGTTAGAGGTGGAAAACTGGGCTCGGCCCGGAAAGCCGGCCCTCCAATATATTTTTATAATTCAATTGAAATTTTATCCTTATTCTTTTATAATTAAATTACTAATCTGATTTTAATTTTTGTAAATACAAATTTGTGAAATTCCAAATATTAACAACACTAATCCTTGCAAAAAAAAATATTTATATAAAATGCTGACAGTTAAAGGTGGAAAACTAGGCTCGGCCCGAAAGGCCGACCCGCCAATATATTTTTATAATTCGATTGAAATTTTATCCTTCTTCTTTTATAATTAAATTACTAAATCACACCAAAAAAAATTACTAAATATGATTTCAATTTTTGTAAATATTAATTTGTGAAACTCCAAAGACTAACGACACTACTCCTTGTAAAAAAAGATAATTATTTATTATTGATTTTTGAATCTGATTGTAGTAAATGAAAGTTCATCTCTGAGATAAAATATAAAAACCTAGACGCAACTATAAAAATGTTTTTTTGTGGATAAATAAAAAAATCTTTTACATGCTGATGATTAGAGGTGGCAAATCGGACTCGGCCCGGAGGGCCGGCCCACCAACATATTTTTATAATTGAATTAAAATTTCATCCTTCATCTTTTTTAATTAAATTCCTAAATCTGATTTTAATTTTTGTAAATACAAATTTGTAAAATTCCAAATATTAACAACACAAATCCTAGCAAATAATAATTATTTATTATTATTTCTTAAATGTAATTGCAATAAATGAAAGTCTATCTCAACGATTAGTGTAGTTGCTTTGATTTTATTTATATGCATTTGTTGCAATGTAGGGAATTTTTTTGACTCATACATGCTTATATGATTAAGTTGCATTCAAATCCCGTTTAGACAACATTTTTTTTGCTTATTAAAAAAATATAATCTAATCTTTTTTTTTGCTGATACTATGACTTTTAGGTGTTAACATATTAGTGTTACTTATTTAATGAGTTTTTGCCTTCTGTATTGTAGGCACAAGGAACGAAAATAACACAAGAAATGGCATATTTAGTAAGTGTTGAACTCATCCCTCCAATGATTGCTACGAAATGACACTGAATGAATAGCGTTTTCATATTATAGGTAAAAGCTGATCTTTTAAATCCATTTTTGCTTGGTGTTATTGTTACCTTGATTTTGTTGATGAATGTTATAGTTAGCAATGATTTGTATGTGTTTTTTATATCCCTTCCTCGTGTTAAGATGGTGTATTATGATGTAGTTGTATGCAAAATTAATTATCCCTCCGAATAGCAGATTTTTGTTTGTAGTTGGTATTTGCAAAGCTCTGTGTCAATGCTGTAATTTTTTTCACCTGAAATATAGGACAAAATAGCAACACAGTTTTTTGTAAGTATAAGATTTGCAGTGCGATTAACCAACCATGACGGATGACAAAAATCTTGATCTTTTCCTCCATGCATCGCACGGGTAATATACTAGTTAAAATAGAAACTAGCATTTTTTTTTCCTCTTCTCCTTCCCCTACTCCCCTTTGGAAACTAATGATTGATTATGGTTTGAGTTTAACATTATACTTATATGCTCTTTCAATAAATTAATTAAACTAACTGCTAGTTGCTAGAAGCTAAAATTTATATTTTCCTTAATTTAAAATTTCCTTGGGGTGTGTGTTAGTAGATGCAAGACTTAGAGCTGTTTTTGGGTTATCTTCTTAGTTTCAAGGCTTAGAATGACAGATCATATGATTATACTTTATCATATTTTTTGAGTAGTTCAAGTAAATGGTTTTAGTTTCATTGGTAAATGAGCATTACATTTTGAAGTAAATTTTTAATGGAGCTGTGTCTGTCAAGACTCAGGAGACTTTATTAAAGGAGGATGTTAAGTGTTGGAATCTGTGAATGTCAATAGGCTTGTTAACAGCTTACATTGTTAGCAGGAGGGGATGGATGCATAATAATAAATAGCTTGTATCATAACGAATCCTTTGAATTTTCATTTTAAGGAGGTTACATGAACCTTCGTTATACTTGGAATTAGATGATGGATCTATGAGATTTCTAGTTTGAGAACATGTATAACACCTCATAAATCTAAATATGAAATTATATGCTATGATTTGGGTTAAAAGGGAAGGATTAGTGAAGATCCAGAAATTAAGGCCAAACTGCGTGAAAAGGGCAAAATGGTAAAATACCAAACACGTGTCCCTAGGCATGAAAATTGAGTAGGAGACCTCATATGACAAAAATAATGCCGGAAACGGACTCACGACGAAAAATTGAATGATAGGCAAATTTGTGAAAAATTGATGAATAGTGATTTTCCGGTGTAAAATACTACGATATAAGTGTACCGATAAGCGTGAAAATTTTATCAATATTTTTAGGAAACAAAAATATGTCATTATGGATTTATAGTTGAAATTGATGATTGGATTAAAGTTAAATCGCATGTGGGACCCGCTCCACCCAAATCCACTTAAGTTCCACTCATCCCCTCACATTCACACGACCTCTCTCTCTCTTCCCTTTCCTTCTCCACACGTGAAGTGCAGCCCACCACCATTTGTGCACCTTCAAGCTCATTTCTCCACTACTCATCCATTTCTTCACCAAAACTCTTGATTTTTGTCTTGAAATTCATTGGAAAACACCTTCTAAACACATTGGTGGCACCCATTTCCCTTGAAACTCACGAAATTTGAAGAAAACCCACACCCATGGCTGCGGTTTTATGGAAGAAAATGGAGGTTCTTGGAGTTGATTGATCCTCCATTGCTTGGGTATTGTGTGGAGGAGTCCCAGGCCTTGAATTTGGGTAAGCTTCTTCACCATTTGAATGGCTTAATTTGTGGATTTGATTTATGAACCCTAAGTGGGATTTTGTTGATTTGTGTGGTTAGAGAGCTCAAATGGAAAAGTGTATTAGATGATAATGTCTTAGAATGACATGTTTGAGCTAGAAATGCCATGAAAATTTTATGTGAAAATGATGATTTATAACATAGAAAAAAATTTGAAGTGTCAAGAAATTGGGAATCTGAGTTGTGTGAGAATGGTGTGGTGAGTTGTTGTATAATGTGGTAATATGATTATAGATGAGTATGAGTGTTGAATTGGTAAATTAGATGGATTGATGAAGAGGATGTGGAAATTGGAATTTAAGGATGTTGGTCATTAGGCTTGGTGGCTATGTGTGATTATGATATATGAATTTGATGGATTGTGTGTGAATTGCTTGTTGATCATGGTGTTGATCCATGTAGGGTGCCTCACACGGACGCGATTGTGGAAGATTGACTTGGAGCGTACGTGTTGGAACAAGACTCTTAGAGTTGAGGTAAACCCTTGGAACTTGGGTTTAATCCCTTGTGTGTTCCACCACACCTAGTGGAAGGTTGTGGTTGGATTTTGTGTTTATAGCATTGTGTGATTATGTGCTTTCATGCATTATTGCCTGTTGTGTGTGAAATTGTTGTGGTCTCTGGCCAGTAGACGTGTGTTGGTTTGGACTTACGCTGGAAATATCCTTTGGGGATTCTGGTCGGGTTGTTGCCGTGGGGCCGACTCTGGGAGCGGCACCAGGATGATCCAAATGTGGGACTTCTGCTGGATAGGGCTCATGAGGAGTTCCAGTTGGGTTTTGCCATGGGGTCGTCTCAACCATGGGAGAGACACCAGGAAGATTCCGGGAGTTATATGATGAGGTCCTTTAACGGAATCTTGATGTGGATGTTCATGGATTTGTCCCCAGTTGTTTGTGATATTGTATGCCATGCATTTTCATACTATGTTATTGTTGCACATTGAGTGAGCCATGGGGTGGAGAGATCCTCTGTACGCGTCCAAGGGAGTTGTCTGCTAAGCGGATTAGAGTCGTAGCGGAATTGAATTAAATACTAAACTACGTTTTCAAGTTACTAATTTACTCTTATATTGGAAATTTGGTTGTTTTCGAAATATAGTGTGGAACTTCATAAAATACATGGTTTGTTGAAAATAGTAGTTTTCCCGAAGAGCCTTGCTGCATTGTAAAAATCATATCCAATTGGGTACAAAAAAACTTAAAAGATCTTCATTGACACAAAAAAACTAGGCATCCGGGGCTTTACGTGCATATAAAAATTATTTCGTTCGGAGATGTCTAGCTCCCGAAACTGAACTCGCAAATTATAAAACAAATCAGCGCAATGTTCCAAAATGACCTGATTTACAAAAATCATAATAAATCGAACTTTCAGAATTTCATTGTAAAATTTATATAATATGAAACTAGACATTTGGGGTTCCGCGTGCATATAAATTATGTGTAAAACGGAGGTCTGTAGCCCTATATACAGAACTCGTAAGTTGCTCGTTAAAACAGTTTGAAAACCTGAATTTAAAACAGACAGCAAGGGCTTTGACAAATCAAACATTAGAATTATGTTATCGACTTAAAGTAAAGACCCTATTATAGCTAATTAAGGCATGTTTTTCAACAGTAGTTCATCAAATCAAAATAAGTAGCCCACATCCAACAGAAATATCAGATAACAACAGAATTCCAAACAACAGCAGTCAACGGTAATTAACCAAATTAAGTACTTCATCAAATGCTTCTAGATCTCCCTGGAATTTATGAAAAGTGAGCCCCCGAAGGGGTGAGAAAAATCCCAGTAGTGTGGTAATAAAACCAGTAAAGCAACAATATTAGACTAGGTACAAAATTCCAAAACAGTCACATCAACATTTAATTATTCTAGACAGATGCTAACATATAATCATAGTGCGTATATAACGCCAAAGTACTAATGATATAGCGTATATAACGCCAAAAGTGTACGTTCATAGCACCGTCGTGCACGTACTAACAAACACAGTGGAGATTCCATAGGGCTCCCAAAGGTGAATTCCACTGGACCTATGCGGATTGAAGCCAAGTGTCCCATACCCTGGTACCGGAGGGATGCCTATATGATGCGTGCTCAAACGTATGCTTACTTTTATTATATACTTCGGTTTCCAGAATGAATGCATAATGCTGGATGCTATGACATGTTGGACACACAACAGAAACAGATGAATCATGAGGTGCATATGCATGACTAGATCATAATAGCATGTATTTCTCGTACTTTTAATACCAAGCTGCCGAATCACAAATAATTCCCCAAAACGGAATTTCCATCATGTCAAGTCCAAAGGCAGAATACATATACCATATAACATAATACAATCATCAGGAACATGTTATGTGCCTCAGGCAAGTGTAGTTTTCTGTGTTAAAATTGATAAGAATTGATTCATAAAAGAGCAACTTATATATATATATATATATATATATATATTTGCTAATTATATTGATTCTTTCTTTTCAATTATACTTCTCACCTATTGGTTGTATTTATACAGGTAAAAGGAGTGAAAACTACAAATTATTAAAGGGTGTTGATGCAAGTCCATAATTCCAGAAACATAGCGCGGACCGGCACCACACTGGCGCGAACCCGCGCCAGTTTACGAACTTTGCAGCGAAGTCAGTAAAGTGGCGCTAAGTAGCACCAAAGTGGCGCCACTTAGCGCCAAAACAAGACAAAGTGCAAGTGCAGAAACATGGCGCTAATTGGCGCTCAAAGTGAAGAAGAATGGCGCCAATTAGCGCCCCAAAGAAAGAGGAGTGGCGCAAAGTAGCACCCCTATGGCGCCTACTGGCGCCGTTTTACGAACATTCAGTATCGGCTTTTCATTTTAGGCAGTAGCGTGGCGCTGACTTGTGCCAGCCCGGCGCTAACTGGCGCCCGTTTACGGGAAAGAAGTATCGTGTTTTGGAAGGGTATTTTTGGAAGAAAGAAAAGAGGCTTATAAATATACCCTATTGGCAGAACCCTAGAGGCAGATTCCGACTTGGAGAAGGAAAAGAGGCGGCCGTGGAGTTCTTCGTGTTCTTCATCTTGGATCTTCTTCTTAGTATTTTTTTTCCTTTCATTTTAGTTTATGTTGAATTTTAGATCAGTCATGATGTTGATTGGCTAGATCTTTTTATTGTAGTCAGGGTCATCCATATGTGAACCCTTGATACGAAGGATTGATTTATAGTTGTTCGTTTATATAATTATCTTTATCATTACTCTCGCGAATTTGATATTTCCTTTGTTAGAATTGATCAATCCGATAGTTGGGGATATTCTGAGGATCAAAACCCTAGATAGGAATATTGGGGTTTTGATCTCGAAAGGGGGTAAGATAACGATCTGTATGCGTGCAAGGAATAGACATTTATCTGATTGCAGATGCTTAAATTATCGCGTTCATTGCTTGATCCCATGAGAAACATTGCAAGGAATTGGGGTTTCTCATGGGATTAAAGGGTTAACCCTGCAAGGAATTGAGGGTTAACTATTAAATCTTTTTTAGATGATAATTTATCTGAGTGATTATATAGATGATTATTGTAAATCAATCCGGAGTAAAAAGAGGGGATCATTTGGTGAATGAACCCTGGCTGCAATGTTTCTTTCATATTTTACAAAAATTAATCTTTGTTCTTATTTTTATTCTTCAATATAAAAATTCAAAAACAAGTTTTTACTTTTAATTTCACCCAATTTGACAATATTTGTCACAACCTCTTTGAACTCTTCCATTTTTGAAGAGAAAGTTTAATTGATATTTGATCCCAATCTCTGTGGAGACGAACTTTTCTTATCACTTTATTACTTGTGTGATCGGTATACTTGCCGGAGAGCATCAAGTTTTTGGCGCCGTTGCCGGTGAATGGCATTTCTGATATCATATAATCTTGATCTTTATGATTGGATTTGTGAATATTTGTTTTTAAATTTTATTATAATTTTTTTTATTTGAACAGTGCTACTGATCTCTTTTCTGAGTTGTATGCGAGGTACACTCCCAGAATTTCCACTTAATTTGGAAATCACTAGAGCAGAAAAGAGGAACAAAAAACTTGCTCGGAAGAAGCTTGCATTCAACGAGTTAGGAATTTTGTTTGAAGAAGCACAAACAATGGCTGGAAATAATGATTAAGTGGACAATCCACTCATGGATACAATTCTTACGCCATCGTCCAACAGACCAAATTCAAGCATTGTTCATCCAGAAGTGGGCAACAACCATTGGGAGCTCAAGTCTGCCAATATTCAGCTGGTAGAGCGAGCTCAGTTTGGTGGAGAGGCTGATGAGGACCCTCACAGGTTCATTGACAGATTTCTGATGATCCGTGACTCCACTAAACACCCCCAGGTGTCCAATGATGCAGTCAGGCTGAGACTGTTTCCCTTTGCTCTTAAAGGGAAGGCTTTGAATTGGTTGGAAAGGCAGCCAACAAGAAGATTTCCGTCATGGGAGAGTCTATCAAACAAGTTCTTTGCTGAATTCTTTTCCATGGAAAGATTTAACCAAATGGTGAACGATATCACCAATTTCACTCAGGCTGAGGGTGAAACTATGTGTGCAGCCTGGAACCGGTTTAAAGATCTAATGAGGAGATGTCCTCATTACCCCATGACTAATGGTGATCAGGTCCGAATTTTTTTCAATGGGTGTAAACCTAAATTTCGGATGGTGCTGAATGGTGCAGCAGGTGGTAGCATCAAATCCTTGAGAGCAAATGAGACTCTTGAGTTGATAGAAAGAATGCCTGCAATGAAAATGAAGGTTTGACAGCCAAGCCTAAAAGGGGTATTCTGCACCTGGATAACAATGATGTGGTTTTGGCTGAGAATAAATTGTTAGCACAGCAGCTAGCAAATTTGACCTCGAGGCTGGACAAGATGCAACTTTCCATTATCCAAGCCGCAACTGTGGTTTGTGAATATTGCAAGGGTGAGCATGAATCCAATGAATGCTCATCTTTATTATCTTCTGACTCTCCTCAACAAGTGCAGGTGAATGGCGTATGGTACGAGCAAAGGTCTCCACCACGAAACATTCCGAGGAACCAGAATTTCCCTTTTGGAAGTAGCAATTTTCAGAGGAGAGGTCAAGGCACAGGTCTTGATTACAATTCCAACAACTACTTACAGCCTGCACAGTCCAAGCTAAGGAACCTTCTGATTTGGAGAGGTTAGTTGGACAAATGGCTCAACACTCCAATGCCTTTATGGAAGACTAGGGCCAATACTACAAACATGAGTGCTTCTATCAGGAATTTGGAGAATCAAATTGGCCAGCTGGCTAAGCAAGTTGCTGATAGAACTCCAGGAACTTTCCCAAGTAACACAGTTACAAATGTCACAACTAGAAGTGGTAAGGTGGTAGCAGCTCCAGAAAAGAAAAACACAAAGGTGAAAGCTAATGAAAAGCTTAAGGCGGTTGAGGAGCCTTAAAAAGAAGAGGAGATTCCTTCTGATGTTAAGACACCTCTTCAGAAAGGTGAAGAAAAAGAGCCCCCTATTGTTGCTGAAAAGAAGAAGTTTGAGCTTAATCCTAAATATGTGCGAGCCATGGCACCTTATCTTGGAAGATTCAAGAAGGATGCTCAAAAGCAACAGTATGGCAGATTTCTTGATATATTCAAGAAGTTGCATATAAATATCCCTTTTGCTGAAGCCTTGGCTGGCATGCCAATTTATGCCAAGTTTATGAAGGACCTCTTGTCAAGAAAGCACAAGTTCCAGGAATGCCAAAATGTGACACTTACTGAGGAGTGTAGTGCTATTATTACAAAGAAGTTCCCGCCTGAACGTCATGATCCAGGGAGCTTCAATGTTCCTATTGAAATTGGGAACACAAAAATTGGCAGAGCATTATGTGATCTTGGGGCTAGCATTAATTTGATGCCCCTTTCTGTTTGTAATTCCTTGGGGATTACTGAATTGAAGCCCACTTTGGCATCTCTTCAACTTGCTGATAAGTCTGTAAGGAAGCCTAGTGGAATAATAGAAGATGTTCTTGTGAAGGTGGACAAGTTCATCTTCCCTGCTGATTTTGTGGTATTGGACATGGAAGGGGGAGCTGAGATGCCTCTTTTGCTGGGTAGACCTTTCTTAGCTACATCTCGTGCACTGATTGATGTTGAAAGCGGGAAGCTTGAGCTAAGAATGAATGATGAAACCGTTACTATTCACGTCTTTGATTCTCTAAAACAGTCTTCTCATAAAGACGATTGTTTTAGTCTTGAAGTTGTAAAGGAAGAACAAGATGTAGCGGTTGAGGTTCCTCAAAATTTAAAAGATGATGTCAAAGAGGTAAGGACGCTTCAAAGGAGGCGTAATCCTACAAAGAAGAAGGCAAGGAGAAAGGAAGAGGTTAAATTCTTTGATACAAGTTGGAAGAGATACCGGGAGCTAAAGTTTGACAAGAGACACCGAGACTCTATTTCTCGGAAAAATCAAAATTTCAAAGAGTTCTTAACTTGGATCCATGGTTTGGACCAAATTTGGGAATGGTGGTCCCATACACCAAGGTATCCAGTACCACCGGACCTCCATTTGCCGAGTCATCCCACACTGCTAAAGGGGATGACATGGAAGGTTGATAATATCTCCTTGCTGACGGAGATTTTGTATATTAGTTTATTTCTCTGTTTTCGTACTTTTAGTTACTTTGTGTTGGTATATTTTTTTATGATGTTTTAATGTGCGCATTATAGTTTATCCTATATGCCACTGTTTGTTCCTTTGTGCAGGTTTTTCTTCCTTCTCGTGGTCTAATTATTGCTGAGGACAACAATTCTCTAAATCTGTGAATGGTAGGCTTGCACCTTAGAACTGCAATTCTTCTATCAGGGGAGATATTCTAACTCTTTTAATTTTCTTAGTTATTTTTACAGTTATTTTGTGTGCTATATATATCATAAAAAAAATGTGTTTTGAGCAAATCCTAGGTTTAAATGTGCTCATCTTGTTAATGTGCATGACTGAATTCTTGGAATATATTGTATGACTTTCTGGCATAACTTTGCATAGGCATAATTGGATTGCATGATTGCTCGTTTGTCTGAACTGATATTGTGAAATTCTGATTATGTCTGAGGTTAATTTTCTTGAGTCTGCATTGATACCATAGCTGTGAGGTTTTGAGCCTGTAACGCCCTCCCTTGTATGCATCCAAGAGAGTCGTTTGCTAAGCGGAATTATAGTCTTTAATGTCACTTTAGCTATTGAAAAATCTAAACTATAGTGTTTCTAATCAAAACTTATAGTTGAAATCGATTTTCTTCTAAAAAGAAGAGTTTGTTTTCAAAATTGTCTTAAATTGTTGAAAATATTATTTCTCGGCAAAACCGTACAGTCTTTAGAAATTCGTATAAAATCAGTGCTGAGGATCTAAAAATTATTCCTTTTGAACTAGAAAGAGCACGTCTGGGGCTTCGCGTGCATATAAAATAATAGCAATTCGAAGTTCGTTTGCCCCTTCAAACATAACCCGTAAGGTACTTGCAACACTGTTTAAAAATCAGCACTTAATAAAACGTTCAAAAATCCCTTTCGCAAAATGTTTCCAGATTTTTCCAAAACAGCCACTGTTCATGAAAGGATTAAATAAAATTTAAGATAATAGTGTCTACAGTCATCCAAGTACTCAAAATATAAAGCAATACAGTCATCCAACAATTAAACAGCAACATCAAAAGTCCAATCATTAGTAAGTAACAGCATGCATCACGCCTTCAAATGCGCTTTCGCCCTCCTGCCATTTTATGAAAATAGCAGCCCCGAAGGGGTGAGAATAATCCCAGTAGTGTGGTAACAAAACCAATAACGCAACAATATTAAACTAGGCACAAATCATAAACAGTCACTTCAACATATCCTTTTTCCTTTTCCTTTTTCCTTTTCATTATATAATATTGCGTATATAACGCCTTTCTTTTGCGCTCATAGCACCGTCGTGCATGCAATACACAGTGGATATCCCATAAATCAGCACCCTCAAAGGTGGATTCCAACTGTGGCCTATGTGGACGGATGCCAAGTATCCCATGCCCTGGTACCGGAGGGATGCCTATATGATACGTGCTCAAACACATGGTCTTGTACATAACTATTCTAAATTGCAAGGCTATATGCATTTGGTACATGCATGCCATGCTATGCTGTCCCACACAAAATAGAAAAATAAACGCGGTATGATGTAAGATGCATGCTTATATCATACTTTTCATATACGTTTGCTGCCACATAACAACTTTACCTCATAATCATATTGCCATCAAGGCATTTTCATGGCAGAATACTTTCATCATAAGGAACATAATAATTTTACGGAGTATGGAGCATCATGTTACAACTTCATACACTAGTCAATAGTCACATTAGGTAATATCGCCTAACACTTACCTTGTGTGCCTCAAACAATTACCAAACAACACCGAAATATTCTACGTTTCTCACTGTTTATGCGTACCTAAATCAAGTGCAACAAATCAGAATTACATACCACAACATTCCTACCTAACACATGGGTTTTTAAATCCCCTTTTTCTATTAGATTCCCATTCTGCCAACAAGGTTATATTCTTAAAATATTCTAACTTCAAGTTCGTCTTCTCAATGTTTATCAATGGGCAAAAATACAGCATCATTTTCCTCACTAAAATAGTGAGCAGAAAATCATTTTACAGCAAAATAGTGAGCAAAAAATAGCAACATTTTTCAGCAAAACAGTGAGCAGAAAACAGCAACGTTTTTCAGCAAAACAGTGAGCAGAAAATAGCAACATTTTTCAGCAGAATACAACAGCATTTTTCTTAATAAAACAGTGACCAGAGAGTCCATTTACAACAACATTTTTTAGTAAAACAGTTAGCAAAATACAGCAGCATTTTTCAGTAAAATAGTGGAGAGAATACAACATCGTTTCATGATACAATTTCTACTTTTCTACTCCTACGGTGTGCAAGGAGAGCTTATTTATCATACTGTATTATAATTTAAATAAGGCTTAGCTCACAATAAAATTTTACCAAGGCAGAACCACTTCATCTACACAAAACACCAAGGATGATTTATTCCAAAAACTCTCCTAGTTCATGCATGGTGCGCTACAACCTGGGGTCAAGGCATACAATCTTCTTTATTTAAATTCTTAACAACTTAAGGTACACTAACTCAGCCCCTAATTTTATTAAAAGAGCATTTTAAGGTTCATTTTCTTTTATGTTTTCACACTAGAGTCCGAGGACACAAGATGGCAGAATCTATAAGGGAAAAAAAATAAAAGGAAACTATGTAACAGCCCGTTACGTACCGGTATTGTTAACATTGATTATGATATTAAGCGCAGTTACAATCACAGTAGTTGGGTTAATTAAATTACGGGCAAACTTTTTTCTTTTATCATATTCCTTTTCATATCCATAACCTTTTCCGTAATCAATTAAGAGAACGCTATAATTGTAAATGCAATACGCGGAAGCATTCAGCTTAACAACACCACTACTCTTTCTTTTATTCAACTCATTTTAACCCTACTCCTTCTTTTTATTCAACTCATTTTAACCCATCAACTTAATTTCATTTCTTACCAAGTTCTACCCCTTTGCATTAGTTACGCGTGGTTTCAAACCACGAACCATGTGGAGTTCTACCCATCAAGTTAAACCCCTTTCTTTTAGTCTAGAAAAACTTAAATTTTCAAAATTTACACTGTGGTAATCGATTACCAGTGGGTGGTAATAGATTACCACCTGTCAAAAATAAGGCAGTAGCCAATTTTTCACATCCTCTGTTCTGGTAATCGATTACCAACTTTGGGTAATCGATTACCTCACATGGTAATCGATTACCAAAGCTCAGTAATCGATTACCAGTGAAGACAGTAGCTAATTTTTCGTCCCCTGTTGCATGGTAATCAATTACCATGCTTGGGTAATCGATTACTATGCAGTAAAAGTGACAGATTACAGTATTTTAAGCCCAAGAAGGGTTGTGTAATCCATCCCTAACCTCTTAGTACTCCACACAACACTAAAACATACTATAATTTAGGCTCTAAGCCCTTCAAACATACATTTTCATTCAATTATGTATCATATATAAAGTCCTTAACCTAATGGCCATTTTACATCAAATATGGTCCATTTTACAACATATTCACCAAGACTTCAATTACAATGAATGTGGCAATGGACAAGTCCCATGCTCACTCAAATATACAATATATACTCATGTCCTACATATACATCATATTGAAGAATCTAACATGTAATCATGAACTTACAAAGCATGGCATTTTCAACATGCATAGGTTCATGATCAATGACTAAAGCATAAAACATATGCAATATATGTCCCCATCCAATGCTCATCACATGGTGCCTCCAACATGCACCTCATGCTCCACTCTTCCAGGCTCAACCTAACCTGAAATGATGCCCCACAACACGGGGTGAGATATATAATATATCTCAGTAAACCAAGGGCCCTGGAGGTTTCTCCACCCCATGGCTCACTCAATGTGCAAATACAACATCATATAATATGCAAGCAATGCAGTATCACCCATCAACTGGAGACAACCCAAGAACATCCACTCATGGATTCATGTTCAAGGACTCCATCATATAACTCCCGAGACAGTCCTGGCGCCTCTCCCATGGTTGAGAAGACTCCATGGCAATACCCAACCGGAACTCCTCATGAGCCCTATCCGGCGGACGTCCCCGTTTGGATCATCCTGGCGCCGCTCCCAGAGTCGACTCCACGGCAAAACCCGACTGGCATTCTCACAAGGACGAACCCAGCGGATGTCCAAACTCCACACACGTCAACTGTCCAGTGACCAAACAATTTTCACAAAATCAAGCAATATGCATACAAGCACACAACCATACAATGTCATAATCACATAATCCAACCACAACCTTCCACTAGGTGTGGTGGAGCACACAAGGGCTAAACCCCAGTTCCAAAGGTTACCTCAATACCGAGCCAATGCTCCAAACGTAAGCTCCAAGCTTACCCGCTTCCAAAGCGTCCAAAAGAGGCAACCTAGATAATCCACAACATGATTATCAATACAATTCCAATGTCAACCATTCATTTACACAATTAATCATCATTTAAATCACCTAAGCCAAAGGCTATTTTTCCATACCATTTTACTTCAATCTCTTTTATAGGTTGATTTACCAATTACACCATGAATCACACATTCTTTCTTCTCATTCCACTTTACCACACTATACCATCACTCAACTAAACATCATTTTATATCATACTCCATCAAATTCACAACCTTTACATCATTTTTCCTCCAAACCACTCTATGGTTCGAATTCCTCAAGGTTGATTCTACAAGGTTTTCAATCCCATTTTAACTCACACACTAATCATATCATCATGTTATCAACCTATACCAATGGTCCACCATTCAATTATTCAATTACACCACATGCCAATTTCACAAAATTATGAAACTCAACCCAAAATTTCCTAAGTTAAAAACCTAACTTTTCACCAAAATTTATCATAGCATTTCTAGCTTTCATGCATCATTCTAAGGCATTTTCATCTAATAGCATTTTTCCATTTGAGCTCTCTATCATCACACATCTAAAATCAAAGGTTTAAAGCATAAATTCCTAGATCTATGAATCCAACCATAAAAATACCACAAATATACTCACCATCAAGTGTAGGAACACCACCAAGGCTCCATCAATCCAAAAGAGATCCAAAAACTCCAAAAACTCCAAGAACACCATAGGGGTCGGATCTGAGTTTGTCCAAAACGCAGCAATGGAGGTGGTTTCATGGCTTCTAAGTGTTACCAATGGATCTAGAAGGTTGTTTACAATAGATTTCAACACCAAAATCAAGTGATTTGGTGGAGAATAGAGAAAATGGTGAGGAAGGAGAGAAATGGTGGTTTTTGGCTCACAAATGCAGGGATGCGCGAGAGAGAAGAAGAAAAGAGAAGGAAGAAAGAAGAAAAAGAGGTGGGGGCCAAGTGACTTCGGTCACACGGGTCCCACACGCGATCTAACTTTCACTCCGATAAAAATTCTGATCATATATTCTTAATCTACATATTTTTCCAGTCCATGTCATATTTTTCTTTCCTCAAAATTCTCATAAAATTTCACACTTATCGGTACACTCGTACCGCAGTATTTAACACTTAAAAAACACTATTCATCAATTTTTCCCAATTTTGCCTACTCACTCAATTTTCCGTCCTGATTCCATTTCCAGCATTATTTTTGTCATATTAATTCTCTAACTCCATTTTTCATGCCTCGGTTCACGTCTTTGGCAAATTACCATTTTGCCCTTTTAGCCCATTTTGGCCCTAATTCTCGGATTTTCACTAATCCTTCCCTTTTAAACCCACATTTTATCACATAAATTCACATTTAATTTTCCGAGGTGTTATATTCACCCCACCTTTTAGGAATTTTGTCCGCAAAATCAACTATGCACATATGCTAACTCGGGATACAGCCAGAGAATCTCAGTCCCCCGTACCCAAGAAGCTCCATCAGTGCGCGGACACCAAAATAATTGTTTACATTTCTATCTTTTGGCTTTTTAGCCACATTTCACAATGACCTTGCCTTTCAAAGGCCCAATGGGAGACCTCAAGTCCTTCCCAATCTCAATCTCAACCGGTGACACCATATGTGAACAACCGGAGTGCACCACACAGTTGTGCACTAACAATGCTTTACCAAGCCGATTTCTTTCAATTTCTTTTCACTTTCTTTTCACAGTCCGGCTACCTAGCACATATAGCTCATATTTTCTCTTGGAGGGCTTTCATACCAAATTACATATCAACCTATATACCCATAGGGTTATGCTACATCCTATTCAATCTGTGCCACACAGGCAACTCTTACTTGTTGGCACAATACAGTCACAATTTTCCTTCTTTGAATTTTATCTCCACGGAGTATTAACTCTTGTCATCAATCTTTTTCACATTTCTTATTCCACATTAAACACTATTATGGAATCTCACAGCCTCTCAGTGCAACTCACCGAGTAAACATCTAGTTCATGCTCACTATAACTTCACATTTTCTGAGGGATGAATCCCCATCTGGCACTTAGCCACCACTCGTATATACACATTTTTCTTTTCTCATGTTCTCAGCCTACGACGTACAATTTCACCTCCGCACTTATCTTTAACAAGCACCATCTCTGTGCTAAACTTTTGAATCCAACCTTACAGGTTTACCAACTTTCGCCAAAACACAACGGCGGATCACTTCCTCAAGTCATTTCACTGGTACTCAATGGACCACACATTACAATTCATACACTACATCGGCTAATCCAAAGCCTTCATCCATGGATTCACTCATTAATTTTCATACATTAGATCATACCTACAATTTCCACTAGTCATCTCAAAACTTAACACATAGTTCATCATGAATTTCTCAATTTAAGGCAACATGCCTAAGATTTCCACTAATAACTTTCTTTAATTACCATACCGTACTCATGTTATCAATTCCACACGTATTTCATTCTATACACATCACTTTCATCATCATTTCACTCAATTCACCTCACCTTCATTACCATTTAGTTCAACCAGTATGTATTACTCCAAGGTCACATATCATCTTTTTCTCATATCTATCCCATCACATAGGGATTTTCAAAGCCTATTTATCATGCCACTAGGAACTAAATTCCTCCTTGTCATTACTTTCATAATTTCATATCAGTTGTTACACAAGTCTCTCGGACTATTCACAGTACTACTAGCACACTCAACC
Organism: Gastrolobium villosum; assembly: GCA_032173675.1. Lineage (NCBI taxonomy): Eukaryota > Viridiplantae > Streptophyta > Magnoliopsida > Fabales > Fabaceae > Gastrolobium > Gastrolobium villosum. The sequence goes on along the minus strand of JAVKPL010001274.1, from coordinate 83,104 downwards.
ATATATCTGGGTACCTAGTCAACAACAACCTCAACATTGTGTATTTTCAACACACCTCTCACTACAATTTCCGTCTATACAACTCCATCAGTGACTCTACCACCAGGCTAAAGATATCAACCTTTTATTTCACCAAAACCATTATATTTAACAATCCGTACCACACTCTTTTACTTGACTACATCACAATTTATCACTTATTAAAATCCTTGGCCACTCAAGCCACCAACTCGTCTTCACATCTCACCTTTACAAGCCTTTCCATAAAACTTTGACTCAATCATCAATACTAATCAACTTTCCATTCCCTTCACATAGGGTGACAGCGCAGTTACAATCACAGTAGTTGGGTTAATTAAATTATGGGCAAACTTTTTTCTTTTATCATATTCCTTTTCATATCCATAACCTTTTCCGTAATCAATTAAGACAACGCTATAATTGTAAATGCAATACGCGGAAGCATTCAGCTTAACAACACCACTACTCTTTCTTTTATTCAACTCATTTTAACCCTACTCCTTCTTTTTATTCAACTCATTTTAACCCATCAACTTAATTTCATTTCTTACCAAGTTCTACCCCTTTGCATTAGTTACGCGTGGTTTCAAACCACGAACCATGTGGAGTTCTACCCATCAAGTTAAACCCCTTTCTTTTAGTCTAGAAAAACTTAAATTTTCAAAATTTACACTGTGGTAATCGATTACCAGTGGGTGGTAATCGATTACCACCTGTCAAAAATAAGGCAGTAGCCAATTTTTCACATCCTCTGTTCTGGTAATCGATTACCAACTTTGGGTAATCGATTACCTCACATGGTAATCGATTACCAAAGCTCAGTAATCGATTACCAGTGAAGACAGTAGCTAATTTTTCGTCCCCTGTTGCATGGTAATCAATTACCATGCTTGGGTAATCGATTACTATGCAGTAAAAGTGACAGATTACAGTATTTTAAGCCCAAGAAGGGTTGTGTAATCCATCCCTAACCTCTTAGTACTCCACACAACACTAAAACATACTATAATTTAGGCTCTAAGCCCTTCAAACATACATTTTCATTCAATTATGTATCATATATAAAGTCCTTAACCTAATGGCCATTTTACATCAAATATGGTCCATTTTACAACATATTCACCAAGACTTCAATTACAATGAATGTGGCAATGGACAAGTCCCATGCTCACTCAAATATACAATATATACTCATGTCCTACATATACATCATATTGAAGAATCTAACATGTAATCATGAACTTACAAAGCATGGCATTTTCAACATGCATAGGTTCATGATCAATGACTAAAGCATAAAACATATGCAATATATGTCCCCATCCAATGCTCATCACATGGTGCCTCCAACATGCACCTCATGCTCCACTCTTCCAGGCTCAACCTAACCTGAAATGATGCCCCACAACACGGGGTGAGATATATAAATATATCTCAGTAAACCAAGGGCCCTGGAGGTTTCTCCACCCCATGGCTCACTCAATGTGCAAATACAACATCATATAATATGCAAGCAATGCAGTATCACCCATCAACTGGAGACAACCCAAGAACATCCACTCATGGATTCATGTTCAAGGACTCCATCATATAACTCCCGAGACAGTCCTGGCGCCTCTCCCATGGTTGAGAAGACTCCATGGCAATACCCAACCGGAACTCCTCATGAGCCCTATCCGGCGGACGTCCCCGTTTGGATCATCCTGGCGCCGCTCCCAGAGTCGACTCCACGGCAAAACCCGACTGGCATTCTCACAAGGACGAACCCAGCGGATGTCCAAACTCCACACACGTCAACTGTCCAGTGACCAAACAATTTTCACAAAATCAAGCAATATGCATACAAGCACACAACCATACAATGTCATAATCACATAATCCAACCACAACCTTCCACTAGGTGTGGTGGAGCACACAAGGGCTAAACCCCAGTTCCAAAGGTTACCTCAATACCGAGCCAATGCTCCAAACGTAAGCTCCAAGCTTACCCGCTTCCAAAGCGTCCAAAAGAGGCAACCTAGATAATCCACAACATGATTATCAATACAATTCCAATGTCAACCATTCATTTACACAATTAATCATCATTTAAATCACCTAAGCCAAAGGCTATTTTTCCATACCATTTTACTTCAATCTCTTTTATAGGTTGATTTACCAATTACACCATGAATCACACATTCTTTCTTCTCATTCCACTTTACCACACTATACCATCACTCAACTAAACATCATTTTATATCATACTCCATCAAATTCACAACCTTTACATCATTTTTCCTCCAAACCACTCTATGGTTCGAATTCCTCAAGGTTGATTCTACAAGGTTTTCAATCCCATTTTAACACACACACTAATCATATCATCATGTTATCAACCTATACCAATGGTCCACCATTCAATTATTCAATTACACCACATGCCAATTTCACAAAATTATGAAACTCAACCCAAAATTTCCTAAGTTAAAAACCTAACTTTTCACCAAAATTTATCATAGCATTTCTAGCTTTCATGCATCATTCTAAGGCATTTTCATCTAATAGCATTTTTCCATTTGAGCTCTCTATCATCACACATCTAAAATCAAAGGTTTAAAGCATAAATTCCTAGATCTATGAATCCAACCATAAAAATACCACAAATATACTCACAATCAAGTGTAGGAACACCACCAAGGCTCCATCAATCCAAAAGAGATCCAAAAACTCCAAAAACTCCAAGAACACCATAGGGGTCGGATCTGAGTTTGTCCAAAACGCAGCAATGGAGGTGGTTTCATGGCTTCTAAGTGTTACCAATGGATCTAGAAGGTTGTTTACAATAGATTTCAACACCAAAATCAAGTGATTTGGTGGAGAATAGAGAAAATGGTGAGGAAGGAGAGAAATGGTGGTTTTTGGCTCACAAATGCAGGGATGCGCGAGAGAGAAGAAGAAAAGAGAAGGAAGAAAGAAGAAAAAGAGGTGGGGGCCAAGTGACTTCGGTCACACGGGTCCCACACGCGATCTAACTTTCACTCCGATAAAAATTCTGATCATATATTCTTAATCTACATATTTTTCCAGTCCATGTCATATTTTTCTTTCCTCAAAATTCTCATAAAATTTCACACTTATCGGTACACTCGTACCGCAGTATTTAACACTTAAAAATCACTATTCATCAATTTTTCCCAATTTTGCCTACTCACTCAATTTTCCGTCCTGATTCCATTTCCAGCATTATTTTTGTCATATTAATTCTCTAACTCCATTTTTCATGCCTCGGTTCACGTCTTTGGCAAATTACCATTTTGCCCTTTTAGCCCATTTTGGCCCTAATTCTCGGATTTTCACTAATCCTTCCCTTTTAAACCCACATTTTATCACATAAATTCACATTTAATTTTCCGAGGTGTTATAAACTACATCCTAAGCATGCTTTTGGTTTAAACAGAAAAGAAAGAAGAGGGATTCTACATTTGTGCTTACCTTCCTTGCAAGCACGCACAAGGGAGAACAGAACAATGAGCAACACTTCCATTTTCTAGGTTCCATGAACACAACAAGTTCAACCCTCCAGCGGTAGATGTGCGCACTAAGGAAGAAGAAAGATTTTCTTGGGTTAAATCCTTTTTGTAACTGGACAAGAAGGAAATGGAAGGAGTTCTTCAATGGTGATGGCTCACCATGATTCACGGTTTTAAGGTGAGGAAGATTAGAGTGTCATATAATTTCTTTGGTGTCTTTCCTAGGTCTCCTCTCAAGGTCACTTATGTTTAAGGAGCTTAAGAAGAATGAAGATGAAGTTTTCTCTTTTCTCTTGCTACACTACAACTCACGGCTAGGAAGGTTAGAGGGAAAGGGGTTGTAAAACTTTTAGCTGATTTCTCCCTCAAGCTAGCGCCTAAGAATAAAGAGGGAAGAGAATGGGACATCTAGGTGAGGACAAAGCTTGCCACAAGTGCAGAATTCTTAAGGCCTAAATGGTTGCATGGCTGACAAAATTTGCTTTATTTTGTACATTACAACAAGAAATCAGATTTCTCTTTAGTCATTCTATGCACATGACTAGATCCAATGGAGAGAGATTTTTCATGTAAAGATGCTATGCCAATGGGACCACATGCAATAGGTTTGCTATCGCCTAATTGATTGCATGGAGAGGCAAGGGTTGACTTGTAAGTCCTCAAAAACCCACAATGGATCAGAATTTTACACCCCCTATGCGCACAAGTGACTACAAGATAAGGTGAGGTTTGTCATATGTTAACTACTACCCAAACCAAGGCTGCCTAGTGGAGGCCATAAGATAAGGTGAAGGTAAAAGAAGATTTTTGGGCTGAACCATTTTCCCCTTAGAGGCCCTTGGGCCATTGGCCACTCTAACCTAGGGCCCAAAATATTTAAGTCCAATTACTATGTTATTTTATGACCAGCCCACGAGTTAATAAATTCTATGACTTTTAAATAATTTTAATCCCTTCTATATGTTACTATTAAATTATTCTTATAAATTTTAACTAAAATTCCACATGCCCAAAATAAATTCTCACCTATTTTTATAATTCAATAATTCCCTAACTCAATATTAATTCCATACTAAAAGCTATATAATCCGAAATCCAAGCATGTAATGCACATAGCTCGAATTTAACATAATATCCATAATCCTCATAGCAATTATATAAATTTCCTAATTACATGGGATGTTACAGAACCTAAACACTGAAATTTTTGTTGAGAGACCTCACTGTTGTAATACTCTAGAACTTGATTTGTTTCTCTGTTATGCATGCATTGATTGATTTGATAAAGGCATTTTGTTCTTATTAGCTATTGGCCAAAATAACACACCTATATGAAATTTTCCCTTGCTAGCCCTTTGAGCCTGAACTGATTTGTAGATAAATGACCTGTGGCCTAATTAATGGCTTAGCCTTTATCCATATGACTTACCTTGGTTGAGATTGAATCACTGAATGTGTTGAGAATAAAACAAAGAAATTGAGGTAAGCTCCACAAAGGTCAAATAATTAAGGGATGAAAAATTAATCTATACCCTTATACAAAAAGAGAAAGAAAGGGCAAAGTGAAAAGAAGAAAAAGGAAAAGAGTAAAAGGTGGCTGGAAGGAATTAATTCCCGAAATTCTGTGGGAATGTTAGTGGAGCAAATAAGATTATGTTTTCAATCTCATTGTGGTTTGAGCTACTATCCATATTTTCCTACCTGTTATCCCGGCCAAGTTATAACCTGTGAAGTCCTTTTGATCAATTGATGCATGTATTTGATTCTTCAATTTTAAGAATTTTTTAGAATATGATCAAGCCTATGGTAGTGTTATAGCTTTGAGTAGTTGAGTGCTCATGATATCCTTAAACACTAAGTGTGAGTGAATATTATTATTATCTGTGTGAGAGGTAATCAATGTAGACTTGCATCTTTAAGAAGCTGATGACAATATTGGGAGTTTATGATATTGAGTCATGCATGTATAGCATATTGTGTCTAAGAATGTCTATGGAATGTTATGTTGGATTAATTGAATATTTCCTGGATTGAGTTTTGTACATTGCTGGGGACAGCAACGTTTAAATCTGGGAATGGTTTGATGTGCCTCTGGCAAGTGTAGTTTTCTGTGTTAAAATTGATAAGAATTGATTAATAAAAGAGCAACTTATATATATATATATTTGCTAATTATATTGATTCTTTCTTTTCAATTATACTTCTCACCTATTGGTTGTATTTATATAGGTAAAAGGAGTGAAAACTACAAATTATTAAAGGATGTTGATGCAAGTCCATAAATCCAGAAACATGGCGCGGACCGGCACCACACTGGCGCGAACCCGCGCAAGTTTACGAACTTTGCTGCGAAGTCAGTAAAGTGGCGCTAAGTAGCACCAAAGTGGTGCCACTTTGCGCCAAAACAAGACAAAGTGCAAGTGCAGAAACATGGCGCTAATTGGCGCCCAAAGTGAAGAAGAATAGCGCCAATTAGCGCCCCAAATAAAGAGGAGTAGCGCCACTATGGCGCGTACTGGCGCCGTTTTACGAACATTCAGTACCAGCTTTTCATTTTAGGCAGTAGCGTGGCGCTGACTTGCGCCACCCCGGCGCCAACTGGCGCCGGTTTACGGGAAAAAAGTACCGTGTTTCGGAAGGGTATTTTTGGAAGAAAGAAGAGAGGCTTATAAATATACCCTATTGGCAGAACCCTAGAGGCAGATTCAGACTTGGAGAAGGAAAAGAGGCAGCCGTGGAGTTCTTCGTGTTTTTCATCTTGGATCTTCCTCATAGTAATTCTTTATCCTTTCATTTTAGTTTATGTTGAATTTTAGATCAGCGATCATGATGTTGATTGGCTAGATCTCTTTATTGTAGTCAGGGTCACGATCCATATGTGAACCCTTGATACGTAGGATTGATTTATAGTTGTTCATTTATATAATTATCTTTATCATTACTCTGCGCGAATTTGATATTTCCTTCGTTAGAATTGATCAATCTTATAGTTGGGGATATTTTGAGGATCAAAACCCTAGATAGGAATATTGGGGTTTTGATCTCGAAAGGGGGTAAGATAATGATCTGTATGCGTGTTAGGAATAGACGTTTATCTGATTGCAGATGCTTAAATTATCGCGTTCATTGCTTGATCCCATGAGAAACATTGCAAGGAATTAGGGTTTCTCATGGGATTAAAGGGTTAACCCTGCAAGGAATTGAGGGTTAACTATTAAATCTTTTTTAGGTGATAATTTATCTAAGTGATTATATAGATGATTATTGTAAATCAATCCGGAGTGAAAAGCGGGGATCATTTGGTGAATGAACTTTGGCTGCAATGTTTCTTTCATATTTTACAAAAATTAATCTTTGTTCTTATTTTTATTCTTCAATATAAAAATCCAAAAACAAGTTTTTACTTTTAATTTCACCCAATTTGACAATATTTGTCACAACCTCTTTGAACTCTTCCATTTTTGAAGAGAAAGTTTAATTAATATTTGATCCCAATCCCTGTGGAGATGAACTTTTCTTATCACTTTATTACTTGTGCGATCGGTATACTTGCCGGAGAGCATCAACATGCGAGCAACAGTTCAAAATCCCATACGCTAGCTAATAGTCACAATAGGTCTCACCACCAAACACTTACCTTGACACTTTAGGTTTTTAATCAAGCATTCCAAATATCATCGAAGAGTCCACTTATTTAGGATCTTGCGCACCTAACAAACATATGTACCAAGTCAAAATTTACATCGATTTTTCCTATGATTTACAATTAATTACCATGCTCCCTAACTCTTGGATTTAATCGAGCTCTATGCTACCAATGTTATTTATATATTTCTGCCTTTAATTTTTGTCCTATCAATTTCTAGCAAGTAACAAAAGAAACATTCCAAGGACCTACACATGCAGGTTCAGTTTAGCCAACAACTAGGTGCACATAGCTTTTTCATTTACATACCATTTTCCACAAGGCTTACGTGAGTGAACAATGCCTTTAACAAAGCTATCCATACTGTTTTAACATATGCAAAGCTTAATTCAAAACAGATTTCATGATTTTCATACTAATTTAACTTTTCCCAACATGGCTTATTTCACCAATTGATAGCAAGAGATGTAATCTAAATTTTCCATATGTGTGGGTTTGGTTCTTAGCCCTAAACAAGTGTTCCCAATTTTCATTTATACAAAAGTCACAACCCATAATTCCTTAAGCACATAGGTTCAGTTTTCATGATCACTAGGTGCTTATAATTTTATCTATTACATATAATGTACTATACGGTTTGAGGTGTGCTAGAGAAGCTAAGAGCATGTTGTTTTCAAAAACCCATGTAATCCTTGTTGGTTTTAAACTTTATTTAATTAAAGAAAAATAGAAAATGAAGAGTCTTTTGGTGAAGGGATGTGTCCTTAGGAATTTGTTAGTGGACTTTAATGAGTTTAGAGTTTCTATGAAGTAGTCTTTATTGTGTTTAGTTTTCCTAAGTTGGTTATTAGTCTTTTGCTAATGCTTATAAATAGCACCATGTAAACCATTGTAAAGTGGCTTGGCATATACAGTAATAGAAAGAGGTATATTCAGAGAAAAATCTGTGTGTTCTGTGTGTTTGAGTGTTTGAGAGAGAAACACCATTAGAGGACCTGTGAGTTACAAATTGGTATCAGAGCTTGAGCCAATGGAAAATATGAGTAATAGTCTGCCAGTGCCCCGCCTGACAAAGGTGAACTATGAAAACTGGAGTATCCAAATGAAGGCCCTTCTACGAGCTTATGACAGTTGGGGGTTGGTGCAAAATGGGTTCGTAGAACCTGATACAACGGAAGGATATTCAGCAAATCAACTCAAGCAATTGAGTGTGTTGAGATCAAAGGATGCAGCGGCACTATTTATGATGTTTCAAGCTGTTGAAGGAAGCGGTGGTCTTGAAAAAATTGGAGATGCGACGACGGCAAAGGAAGCCTGGGATATATTGGAGACGACTTACAAAGGCGCGGACCGTGTAAAGCAGGTCCGACTTCAAACTCTAAGAGGAGAGTTGGAGGGGATGAAGATGAAGGAAACCGAAGGAGTGTCGGACTACATCACCCGGGTTCAAACCGTGGTGAACCAGTTGAAACGAAATGGAGAGGTGCTGACCGACTCCAGAGTCGTTGAAAAAATTCTGAGGTCGTTGACAGACGACTTCGAGAACGTGGTATGTGCAATTGAGGAATCTAAGGACTTAGCTACGCTCTCTGTTGAAGAGCTAGCAGGTTCTCTTGAGGCACATGAACAGCGCAAGAAAAAGAAGAAAGAAGAGACACTGGAGCAAGCACTTCAGTCAAAAGCAAATACCAAGGATGAAAAGGCACTCTACTCTCAGAATGTCCGAGGTAGAGGTCGTGGACGTGGACGTGGAAATGGCCGAGGAGGTCGTGGCCGAGGTCAGGAAGTGAAACATGAAGAAAGAGCTGAGACGAGTCAGCAAAATTGGAGAGGTAGAGGACGTGGTCGAGGTGGAAGAGGCCGATGGACAAACCAATCAAACGTGGAATGTTATAAATGTGGGAAGTATGGACATTATTCAAGAGATTGCAACTCAGTCAAGTGTTATAACTGTGGCCGAGTTGGGCATTTCGCTAAGGATTGCCGAGATGAAAGAAGAATTGATGAGGCTTCAAACTTCACTGCAGAAGGAGAAATAAAAGATGGAGTTCTGATGTTAGCACATGGTGAAACTAGCTCGAAGGTTGAGTCGGAGTGGTATCTGGATACTGGTGCCAGTAATCACATGTGTGGTTACAAACATTTGTTCAAAGAGTTGAGAACGGTGGAAGCTGGACATGTCTCTTTTGGAGACGCGTCCAAAATTGATGTGAAAGGCCGAGGTACGATCTGTTTCTTGCAAAGAGATGGAAGAATTGGTACAATTCGGGATGTGTATTACGTGCCTGAGCTCAAAAGTAATATTCTGAGCATTGGACAATTGATGGAGAAAGGCTACTCGGTTCTAATGACAGACCGAGTTCTGTTGTTGAAAGACAAACAAGGGCGTCTGATAGCCCGAGTTCAGATGGAGAAAAATAGAATGTACAAACTGAGTCTGAGGAGTATGGAGGTCGGCTGTCTGCAAGCCGAGGTAGAAGATAAAATGTCGTTGTGGCATCGACGGTTTGGACACCTTCATTATGGTGGTCTGACCGAGATGATGAAGAAAAACATGGTGGTGGGACTGCCAAAGATTAACTCTGAAGGAAATTTTTGTGAAGACTGCGTATTGGGAAAACATGCGAGGAGCCCATTCCAAAGGATGGCGAGATACCGAACTAGGCAGCCTCTGGAATTAATTCATACCGACCTATGTGGACCAATTACTCCAGGGTCATTCAGTGGCAAGAAGTATTTTGTCACGTTTATTGATGATTTTAGTCGAAAGACTTGGGTGTATTTTTTGAAGGAAAAATCCGAGGTGCTAGAGGCATTTAGGAACTTTAAAGTGATGATAGAAAATGGTACTGGGAGGTACATCAAATCGGTCCGTTCAGACCGAGGTGGGGAGTACGTGTCAACAGCTCTCAAGAAGTATTGTGAAGAACATGGGATAAGGCGGTTCCTGACCGCACCGTACTCGCCCCAGCAGAATGGAGTAGCTGAAAGAAAGAACCGGACTATCCTGGATATGGTCCGATCTATGTTAAAAACGAAAAACATGCCAAAAGAGTTCTGGGGAGAAGCTGTACAATGTGCAGTGTATGTGCAGAACAGATGTGCACATTCAAATTTGAATGACAAGACTCCGCAAGAAACATGGAGCGGATTGAAGCCCTCAGTGGGTCATTTTAGAGTCTTTGGGAGTGTTGCTTATGCACACATTCCGGATCAGTTGAGGACAAAACTAGATGATAAGAGTAAGAAGTTTGTGTTTATTGGTTATGATGAGAAGACGAAGGGATACAAGTTGTTGGATCCCGTTAGTAAAAAGGTGCTGGTTAGCCGAGATGTGAAAGTGAATGAAGAAGATGCTTGGGACTGGAACAGTCCATCCAATGTGGAACCCGGAAATAGATCAATTGAGGTCAAACAACCTTCGACCTATATCCCTGCAAATCCTGAAGTTTCTGATGGTGAAGAAGAGTTGAGACAACCAAGGATGAGGAGTCTACAAGATCTGTATGATTCCACCAGTGAAGCACACCTGGTATGTTTGTTAGCAGACTCTGAGGAAGTGAATTTTGAAGAAGCAATTCAAAATGTGAAATGGCAATCAGCCATGGAAGAGGAAATTAAAGCAATAGAAAAGAACAAGACGTGGGAGTTAGCCGAGCTACCCAAAGGAAGTCGGCCCATTGGTGTGAAATGGGTGTATAAAAAGAAAATGAATGCTAAGGGGGAGATCGAAAGATATAAAGCCCGGCTGGTGGCGAAAGGGTATAGGCAGAAGGCCGGCATTGACTATGACGAGGTGTTCGCACCCGTAGCAAGAATGGAGACTATCAGGCTGTTAATTTCTCAAGCAGCCCAGTTCGAATGGCCGATCTATCAGATGGATGTGAAGTCGGCATTCTTAAATGGAGTACTCGAAGAGGAGGTGTATCTGGAACAACCTCCGGGATTCGTGAAAGCAGGACAAGAAAGAAAAGTGTTGAGACTGAAGAAAGCTTTGTATGGGTTGAAACAGGCCCCAAGAGCCTGGAACACAAGAATTGACAATTACTTCAAGAAAGATGGACTTGAACAATGTCCGTATGAACATGCACTCTACGTGAAGAAAAAGGGAGGTAAAATTCTACTTGTTGCTCTATATGTTGATGATCTGATTTTCTTGGGTAATGATGAAGAGATGATTCAAGATTTCAAGAATAAAATGACGAAGGAGTTCGAGATGACGGATCTCGGTCTAATGAAATATTTTCTTGGTTTGGAGGTCAGACAAGACAAATCTGGGATTTTCGTCTCTCAGGAAGCCTATGCAAAAGGAATTTTAGAAAAGTTCAAAATGAGTAATTGCAACCCGGTTTCAACTCCTATGGAACCCGGTGTTAGACTTTCAAGATATGATGGAGGTGAAAAGATAGATCCGAGTGTTTATCGGAGTCTAGTTGGAAGTCTGAGGTACTTGACGTGTACGAGACCGGATCTGTGTCTGAGTGTTGGAATAATAAGCCGATTTATGGAAGAGCCGAGCTATACTCATTGGAAGGCGGCAAAGAGAATTTTAAGATATGTTCAAGGAACAATCTCGCAAGGACTTCATTACTCGAAGTCGGATAAGTACAAACTGACAGGATATTCGGATAGTGATTGGTGCGGAGATGTTGATGACAGGAAGAGCACGGCTGGCTATGTATTTTTCATGGGAAACACGGCATTCACGTGGGTGTCAAAGAAGGAACCTATTGTAACTTTATCTACATGCGAAGCCGAGTATGTTGCTGCTTCCTGGTGTGTTTGTCATGCAATTTGGCTGAGAAATTTATTGAGCAAGTTGGAGCAAGAGCAAGTCGGTTCAACTGAAATCCGAGTTGACAACAAATCTGCGATCGAGTTAGCAAAGAACCCGGTCAACCATGAAAGAAGTAAGCATATTGATGTCAGGTTCCATTTCATCCGAGATCAAGTCAAAGAAGGAAAGGTGGAGCTCACTCATGTTGCAAGCCGAGATCAAGTTGGAGATATTTTCACAAAGCCCCTGCCGACGTTGTTGTTTGAAAATTGCAAGAAGAAGATGGGAATGAAGGACGGTAGAGATATTAAAGTTTAAGGGGGAGTTTTGTTGGTTTTAAACTTTATTTAATTAAAGAAAAATAGAAAATGAAGAGTCTTTTGGTGAAGGGATGTGTCCTTAGGAATTTGTTAGTGGACTTTAATGAGTTTAGAGTTTCTATGAAGTAGTCTTTATTGTGTTTAGTTTTCCTAAGTTGGTTATTAGTCTTTTGCTAATGCTTATAAATAGCACCATGTAAACCATTGTAAAGTGGCTTGGCATATACAGTAATAGAAAGAGGTATATTCAGAGAAAAATCTGTGTGTTCTGTGTGTTTGAGTGTTTGAGAGAGAAACACCATTAGAGGACCTGTGAGTTACAATCCTTAATAAATCTTTCTATTCCAAAGTGCATCTCAACAAAATAAAGGGGAACTATTTCCTAAACCCCTAAATCAGATTCTGTAAGCATACATGCCTCAATAGTCAAGGTTTTCACGGCTGAACAGCAAGGAGAAATGATTGACACAAAAGATTATCTCCTAAAGACACCCATATGCAGGCCGAATAGTGAAGTAAACAAAAGGGGCTTGTTGTTTGGTTATACCTTTTTGCATGCAACCAATTCCTTTCAAGTTGGTTTCAGAAAACAGCCATCGAGTCTATGGGCAGCACCTTCACCTCTCCCCATGCCAAAGAATTAAAACAGAAACAGAATCAGGAGCAGCTCACTCACTCTCATGCGCCAAAATCAGAAACAAAGATAGGGAATGCTCACTTGTTCTTATAGGTTGTGAAAACGTGATTCAACTCAAGAATAGTGCTCTTCCTTGCAAGAATTCGGGTATACAGTTGCATGCAAGGTGAACTTCCATCAAAGCCGTGTGGGGTAAGAAATAACAAGGAATCAGTGAAGGTACTTCACCTCCTCGCTGTTTGAGGTTCATCCGACTAAGGAAAAGAGAAGGAGAAGATGAGGACTTGGCGATGCAATTCTCTTATCAATCTTTACGATTTTGGAGAGGAAATTAAGGGTGATGATTTGCGGCCTTGAAGGAGAGAATGCAAGTTAGTTGTTCTCCTATGTGTCCTTTCTTGAAGCTAATGATTGTAAAGGGAGAATGAGGTAAAAGGAGTGTTGGTTTTACTTCTGGTTCAAAGGAGCAAATGTTCAGCTTTAGGTGGTGTTCCCTCAACCATGCGCATGGGAAGAAGATGATGCTGACTTTAATTCTGCAAATAGAGGAAGAAGGAACGAAGGAAGGGAATAAGATGGTTATAATTCTGACCTCAAAAGTACAATAAAAAGGATAAGATAACTCTTACCCTCATTAGGCGCTAAGGAGGCGAGTAAGGTAGATGAGGATTGCCTCTCGACCACTAGGATATCAAGCATGCTAATTTCACTTGATAATTAAAGATAATGCTGAATATAGATAAGTTGTATTCTGAATGCAATGACCAGAAAAATTATGTGGTTTTTGCTCCTACTATGCGCATAATTGGCATAAAATGGAAAGGCTTCCTTCTAATTGGTTGCATGGGGTGGCAAAGCTAATACAAGTAATCTGAATTCTTCTCTCCACACCATGCGCATGACAAGAGGTAAAAAAATGGATAAAGGTTGCCATGTGTTTCCCTTTGGCCAATCAAGATTAAGTATGCATATTTTATTTAGGGATAAGCTAAGGATCATGAGTGAAAAAATATAGGGCTGCCTTAAACCCCTAATTACAAGGCTTGGGCCGTGGCCCAAGAGAGAATTTGAACCCAATAATACACCTAGGCCATGTAGTTTCATGAAGCTACTAAGTGTAACTAGAGTTTTCAAAAGGGTTCCTAAAAATATTCTTATACTATATATACTTCGACATTTAGTTCATGACATGCATTCACATCCACCATGACATTTTAAATAACTTCTTAAGGGTCCTCTATCTTATGTAATATAATATTAATTATTATTTCATGGTCCCTCTAATTAGTAACTAGAGTTACTGCCTATATTGTAATTAAATGTAATACTACTCCTTTTTAATTAGTGTTTTGAATTCTTATAAAACATGTGTATTCACTTATAACCGCCATTAGAATAATTTTCCTAATTTAAAATAATTCCACTTTAAACATAAATTGAATTCGAGTTTCAAGCATGCTACACACCCCTAATTACAAGTCATGTGATTTTCTAATTTTGCGGGATGTTACAGATATATTCGTATATCTCGCCCCGCATTTGGGGACATTATTTGAGGTTAGGTTGAGCCTGGAGGAGTGGAGCATGAGGTGCATATGGAAGGCATAGCATGTTAGAGGATTCTGTTGGATACACTTAGCATAGGATTAATGTTTTGGATTTAGGCATGAACTTGTGCATGTTGATAATGTCACGCTTTTATATATTCATGACTATATGTAAGTCTTTCAAAAATGGATGTATAACTACACTTTGATATATATGTATATTCTGTGTCAGCATGTGATTTGTCCATAGCCACCTATGATGTATTGGAAGCATGTATAATGTAATATGAAGGGCTTTAGGCCTAGTTATGAATTGATTATAAGTATGGTTAACAAAAGCATGCAATGGTTTTCATCAAAAAAAAAAAAAGAATGCAATGGAACTTTGGTGATTGAAACATAATAAGTATCATATATGTAAAATGGACTGTGATGGGTTATAAGTGCCCCAAGGCATTGTTGGTCCTTGTATGTGCCACCCATATGATTTTATATACCTTGATGTCTTAGGTTGTCTTGGAAAATTGGGAATTTTTGTAAAAACAAAGGGAACTTTGGCGAATTTTCGGGAAATTGGCATATTTTAAGCGAACTTTGGGAGAGCGTATCTCCCTCTGTTGTGGTCCAATAGGGATGAGCCATACGCCATTTTGAAGATGGAGTTACCCTCTATTACGTGTCAAAATTTAGGGTTAATCGAAGTTAGAAATGGGGTGGTAGAAGTTTGGGAACTCAGGCCCCTGGAATGGCTCCTGCACAAGGGCAAGATGATGTTTGAAAAAAATTACAGAGGGGTGGCGCCACTTGGCGCCAAGGGGCTGTGAAAAATACGAAATTTACAGAATTGGGCAGTGGTGTGGCGCCATCTGGCACCACCTGGTTCCAGTATCCTGTAACTTTTATGTTTTGAGTCATGTAAATGTGCTAGTTTATCAGTTCCAGACTTGGTTCGGGTACGTAGAAAATGTATAAAGTGGAGAGTAATATAAGGGGTTTATGGGAACCTTGTGAGTCTAATTGTAAGGGAAATAAGTTATGTCCGTTGTTGAAATAAGTCTTCCGCAATGTTTCACTGTTACGATCACGGCTTTGAGTTATCACGCTTTTACGATTTTAAATGTTCGCGTAATAAACGAAAAAAAGTTTACTCGTGTTTTATAAATGAATTGTTGTGATTGTAACTGCGCTTAATATCATAATTAATGTTAACAACACCGGGTACAATGGGCTGTTACATTTTATGATATCAGAGCAGTTTCTTAGGGAACTCTGATTGTTGCATGATTGTGGTAAATGTTGTATAGTTGTGCATAGACTCTTATTGATTACTGTACATGTGATTCCTTAGTTTGGGCCTGATCAACCCATTTCTTCGTGTTATATGTCTGGTCATTATAAGACGCCTTCGTGACAACCCTGTAGCACCTAATGCCAGTCCTTAGACTGTGGTTGTGGTTGCAGTGTTAATTGCTCCACAGACATGGATGTTGTAAGTGAATTTGATGTAATTGAGGACTCAGTGAGAACGAGTGGAAGTATGTCTAATCATTTTTGGTAGAATGCTACCATAGTTGGAATTATGGTCTTTTGGTTAGTAAGCATGATGGAAATAAGTTGATATTATGATAATGATGTTGGTGAATATTCTCCATATGTATATAGTCGTTAAAATAATTGAGTATATATGGAATTAGTGGTATGACCTTAACATGGTGAGTGGCTTGGAACCCCAATAGATTCTTGAAAGTTTGAATATGTATGCTTATGTGTAGGCTTATTCATATTAAGGTTAAATAAGAATGTTATAAGTCCCTTGTGAAGGGCATACACTCGGATGAATTAAGATGTTTGGATGTAGGAAGAATTTGGACCTTCGAAATCTGAATTGAGGAATGGGAGTACCTTAAAATAACTATGAAAATGATGTGTTAGGTACTTCAATGTTGAGATATGGGACTTTAGTCCATGATGATTTAATATTGGTTGAACATGAGTGAGGATGTAATAATGTATAGAGAGTACAATGTAAGAAGTTGAGGAAATTGCCATGGAGGGCATGAGACAATTTTATTGAGAGTATGATGGTCCATAATAGAATGATGGTTTGACTTGACAAATGTGTCATAAGGGAAACAAATGTGATATGAGAAAGTATGACTAAATTTTGTGTTGTAATGGTATTAATATGCTTGTATAAGGTCGAGTAGTTGTGATTTGTTTAGGATGTGACCTGATTATATGTGTGTATTGATGTATAGGATTTTACTTGAGAATGGCTCCTTGTTGGGGGTTCAGGTGGTATATTACATGAGAGAATTGACCCTGAAGGGATGTCTCTTGGAAATTCCAAGAGGTGATTATTGGATTTTGAAAGGGTATAATTGTTAGGGGATATTTGAAATGGACTATAATAATACAAAATCGCATGATGGTTTTATATATATGTACTATGATAAAGAGATGGACAATGATCCTATGATGGCCTAAGTGCCAGTATATATATATATATATATATATATATATATATATATATATATATATATATGTACCTTGTGAAGGCCCGGGCGCCTATATATATACCTGTGTGTAATGAATTAGTAAGTTCTCTGGTAAAAGGACAATGATGTCCATGGAATACCCTATGATGGGAAGCATTTGAAGAGATTGTCTTTTGGGAGTGTCATTGGACGCTCAATCTGGTATGAGATTCATTATGGACTCCCGGTGTGCAAGTTATACCATGGCACATATGTTGTTAATAAGGTGGCAATTAAGATTGTCCTGGGTTTCCCTTGTGGATTGAATCCTAAGAGGTGTTGCTCTTGGAAGTCCCAGGCGTGCATCGCTCGAAGTCGAGACTCGTCCGGTGACCCTTGTGCGCTGAATGCATGGAATAGTAAATGATGGCACTCCTCGTGTCTTAGTGAAATACTGGGAGAAAAGTATGGTGTTTTAATGAAATGGATATTCTACAGTCACGTAGAGGAAGGGTGATTAAGAAGATTGATGGATTACTCTACAGTGTTGAGCATAGTTGCTATGAGTCATGTTAGACAATGGATTAGAACTTTAACCGAGTACGGGTACTATTAAGAGTTGTAAAATATGTGCCGAAGTATGAGAAAGATGTTGGAATCATGTGATGATGATTATGTTATGGACTAGGTCTAATGACTAGTCAAGTTAAATGAGTAGACTATTCGGGAATCATAGTGAATGATGCATATGTAAGATATAATTAGTATACCCTTATTCTTAATATGAGGATAGCCTCATGGGCCTATACAAAACACTTTGCCGTTATATACGGATATGATATGAATATGGTTATCTCTGTGCGGCTTATATGCCCGGAGTGTATGGCTATCTCCGTATGGATTATGTTCCCGGAGACTATTATTATCTGCTATAAGGAATGTGATACGAGGGAGTATCCTGTGTCAGTGTGACTGTTAGTACAGCTGATGGTATGTTACCTCTTATTGCGTGAATTATAAGGACAGATTCTCTGATCGGTGGGTCATTACACCTGGGGCCCTTAGGACAGCAAAAGCTTGAGGGTTTAAACCTGAGGATGTTTTTACCCACTGCATTAGAGGATTGTATCATGTGAGGAACGCAAGAGGGGAATTCGGATAACTTTAAGTGAACAATAATATATCACATATAATACAATATGTGAGGTGCCATGAGAAGGTAGTTTGAGGTATGATTTTTGAGCACTCGGGGATGTGTATGTGCATGTACCAAGTGTGGTACGGATTCAGGTTTTATGAAAGTTGTGAAGTGGATCGTGGGAGCCTCACCCTATGTGAAGGGAATAGAAAATTTAGAAGTACTGATGGATTGAGTCAAGGTCTTCTGGGAAGGCTTGTGATGACGAGATGTTAAGCTAAGATGGTGGCCTGATGGCCTTTCATAAAAGATTAATTGTGATGGAGTCAAGTAAAAATTTGTAATAATAGCTGGTAAATAGAATGGTGCTTGGGAAAATAAAAGGCGGATAGTTTTGATTTAATGGTGGAATATATGTTGAAAATGCACAATGTTGATGTTGTTCTTAACTAGGTAACATGATATATGATTTTGTGTGTTTGTGGTACTCTGAATAGTCCGAGAGACTTGTATACCAACCGATGTTGAATTACAAAAGTAATAGCGAGGATGGATTTAGTCCTTATGACAGGATAAGTAAGTTTTAAAAATCCCTATATTATGGGACTTAATTGCAAGTGATGTGATATGATATAATTGAACGGTACATAAATGGTGAAATGAAATGATTATGAAAGTGAGGTGTACAGGAATGAAACACATGTGGAATTGATAACATGAGTATGGAATAATATTTAAATATAATTGTTAGTGGAAATCTTAGGCATGTTGCCTTTAATGTGAAAAATCAATGATGAATTATATGCCAAGCTTGGAGATGGTTAGGTGAAATTGTAAGTATGGTCTTGTATATAGAAATTCATGAGTGAATTCGCGGTTTAAGGCTTTGAAATGACCAATGTAATATATAAGTGGTAATGTATGGTCTATTAAGTAACAGTTAAATGTCTTGAGAAAGTGATTCGCCAATGAGTTTTGGTGGAAGTTGGTAAACCTGTAAGGTTAGATTCGACAGTTGGGCACAGAGATGGTGCTTGTTTTTAAGATCAAGTGCAGAAGTGGAATTGTACGTTCTTAGGCTAAGAGCATGAGTAGAAATACATGTAGATACAACTTATGGCTAAAGGCCGTAAATGGGGAATATTCCCTCAGAAAATAAAATTTACAATAAGCGTGAACTAGATCATTAACTCAGTGAAATTGCACTGAGGAACAGTTGAAATTCCATAACGATGTCAAATGTGGGCTAAGATGTGTAGAAAAATTAATTGTTTAACAAAGTAAGAACATGTGATGAGTGTTACTAAAAAATGATTTAATGAAGTTCCAGACTTCGTAGAAATAAAACTCAAATAAGGATAATTGTTGGTTGAAATGTGTCAGAAAGTGATAGTTTCCTGTGAGGAACAGGTTGAATTGGAGTGGGTATTGTTGACCAGTAATCGGATTAGCAAGTTTGCCAATGGAAATTATGGGCTATAGATGTAAGATAACGAAAATTATTAGCAACTTGTGAAAATGAAATGGTAAAGCAGGGGAAATTCGCCACTGCGACGTATGCTCTGGATGTTCACATGTGGTGACACCGGGTGATAATGAAAACTGGGAGGACTTGAAGAATACCGTTGGGCCCGTTGAAATACTGGGCTATTGTGAAAAGAGGCTGAGAAGCAAGAGAATTGCAATGTTAAAGATTCAGTGAGAAGCCCGCACATCTGAGAAAGCTACTTGGGAACGGGAGACTGAGATTCTCCAATTGTATCCTGAGTTAGCGTATAAGTATAACTTAATTTTGCGGACAAAATTCAAAAAAGGTGGGGTGAATATAACACCTCGTAAATCTAAATATGAGATTATATGCTATGATGTGGGTTAAAAGGGAAGGATTAGTGAAGATCCGGAAATCAAGGCCAAACTGTGTGAAATGGAAAAAATGGTAAATTACCAAACACGTATCCCTAGGCATGAAAAATTGAGTAGGAGACCTCATATGACAAAAATAATGCCGAAAACGGACTCAGGACGAAAAATCAAGTGAATAGGCAAATTTGTGAAAAATTGATGAAATGTGATTTTCCGGTGTAAAACACTACGGTATAAGTGTATCGATAAGCGTGCAAATTTTATCAATATTTTTAGGAAACAAAAATACGTCATGAACCAGAAAAATAAGTAGATTATAGATTTATAGTTGAAATTGATGATTGGATTAAAGTTAAATCGCATGTGGGACCCGCTCCACCCAAATCCACTTAAGTTCCACTCATCCCTTCACAATCACACGACCTCTCCCTCTCTCTCTTCCCTTTCCTTCTCTACGTGTGAAGTGCAGCCCTCCACCATTTGTGCACCTTCTAGCTCATTTCTCCATAACTCATCCATTTCTTCACCAAAAATCTTGATTTTTGTCTTGAAATTCATTGGAAAACACCTTGTAAACACATTGGTGGCACCCATTTCCCTTGAAACTCATGAAATTTGAAGAAAACCCACACCCATGGCCGCGGTTTTATGGAAGAAAATGGAGGTTCTTGGAGTTAATTGATCCTCCATTGCTTGGGTATTGTGTGGAGGAGTCCTAGGCCTTGAATTTAGGTAAGCTTCTTCACCATTTGAATGGCTTAATTTGTGGATTTAATTTATGAACCCTAAGTGGGATTTTGTTGATTTGTGTGGTTAGAGAGGTCAAATGGAAAAAGTGTATTAGATGATAATGTCTTAGAATGACGTGTTTGAGATAGAAATGCCATGAAAATTTTAGGTGAAAATGATGATTTATAACTTACAAAAAAATTGAACTGTCATGAAATTGGGAATTTGAGTTGTGAGAGAATGGTGTGGTGAGTTGTTGTATAATGTGGTAATATGATTATATATGAGTATTGTAACATCCCGTCAAATTAGGAACCTATTTATACTGCAATTCAGAATGGGGTGGAATAGGTATATGCGGATTTATTTAATGGTTTGCCTTTGAATTGAGCTAAAATTTAATTAGGGAATTGTTGGTATTGCCATGGAAATCAAGTACCTATTTTATGCATGGGAAATTTTAGTTATGAGTATAGGAATAATTTGATTATAACATATAGGAAGCATAATATTATTTAGAATTACTTAATGTATGTGACTAAGTTTATTACATAGAATAAACCCTTAGTAAATAATTAGAGGGTACATAAAAACAATAAGGCTTGGGCTAAGTCCTAAATAGGAGAACTACTGGACTTGTATGCTTTGAACCACTCTCTATTAAGGGTTTGGGCCCAAGGGCCCATGTCTTTGAACAACCCAAGCTCGTTTATCATGATTCCTCATTTCATGCGCATATGTACTGCACCCAATTTCTGAATTTTGTGGTTTTTCTTATCCAAACTGATTCAACTTGTGCATGCACACCATGTGTCACACAAAAATCTCTTCTCCCTTCTGCATGACCGCCACCTGCCCTCCCTTATCTCTTGCATGTACGCCACTTTGCCACAAGGAGGACACTTGGAAGATCTCTTCCATGCATCGGCCAAGGATTCTCTTGTGATCCATAACTCATCCTCTATAGGTCCAGCCTAGCCCTTTGTGGACCAAGTATTCATATCTCAATGTTCCAAAGACTGACCCTCATTCTTATGTTCTTAAACCATCAAACAGAAAAGAATCCATGGCAGCCTTACTCCTTCACTAAATCGCAAACGTCGTGATAAGAAATAAGAGCACTTAGACTTGCAAACACTCATTCTATCCTCTCCTCTAAACCGCGAGCTTCACAAGAGAAGCATCCATCATCTAATCTCCCATCCCTTCCTTTCTTGCTCAGCCAAAGAGCACATCCAAGGAGGTGAATACCTTATCCCCTTGTACTGCACAGTTTGCATGTTCATTGCATTTTCTCCATCAGTTCCACCGTGATCGTGAGTTCATTGAGAGAGGGCAGAACCCCAAGTCTCCTTACCTCTCTTCCTTGTTTGTCCGTGCGTAGCAACAATGGAAGTATTATGTCTTCTAACTCGTGATTCACCTTCATTCTCCACGAATTGTTGGAGACCTCTTCTTGCAAGCAGATTGCAACGTCTGCTCATTTCCTTTCCTCCTTGCTCACCCGAGAAGCAACCTCTTATAATGTGAGGTAAGTTCTGGTGGTTCCTTGCCTCACAACTTCGATCAGCCCCACTTGAGTTCTTTATTTTTCTTGCATGTGGATGACTCTGCTTTGATTGGATGCCCTCCTTCCCTTTTGCATGTAACTGGATTCAGATCCTTGGAATATAGGAATAGTAATGGGGCTGCTCCCTGCTGGTTGTGGTCAGTGGTGTGTATGGAAAACTGGTGAGTGAGCTTCAAGCTTCTTTTCCTCTTCCTCTCTGTTTCGGCTGGCATGGGACTCTTGGGAAACAAATTCTGTTCTTAACTCTCACTTCCTCACTATTCGGTTTATATTAATGTTTTAGAAGAATAATGGTGCTGTCATTTTTATTCCCTGTTCTCATGATTCGGTCCCTACATGCATATAACAAAATATGATATTTGGCCATTCCTCTCCTTTTAAATCTGACCCCCCTTCGAGCAACACTAAGACTGGATGTTGGTAAGCTTAAAATGAAATTGTAGACTTGAACCATGGCCCTCCTAATGGTACTAGACCAGCCTTGGATTGGAATATTTGGTTAAAATTGACATGCATTAAAACTGTATGGTCCGCCAGCTTTAGACCTTGCTTAATTCCACTTGGGCTTTGTAGGAACTAGTTGGTGAATAGGTAAAATGTGTGCCCCTAGCTTCCGGCCGCTCTGAGCCTGCAAGTGTGTTATTGTGTTGTTTTATTCTATTAGTTATGCCAATTAATTCTGCCATGATAGAAATGATTGGGTCTTGGGGTCACACACACACAAAGAATCATTTTTGAGCATGAAATATGGTTCCCCCTTGTAGGACTTTCTGTTCTGTGAAAATAGTAGAAGTTAACTAGTGTGGCTTGTGTCTAATTCAATTAGACAACATGTGTAATGGCCCTTTTACGCACATTAGGCTTAGTGGAACTAATTACTTAAATAATAAATAAAAAAACTTGAACACTTCTCTTTGCCAAGAAAGCTGAACCTATATATGTATGAAGCCTTGGAGATTTTGTTTTGTTAGCAATTGTTGGAATAAAAATTTATGCAGTGAACTATTAGTCTTGAATGCTTGCTAAATCAAATAAAATACAAGAATGGGAATAATGGAAATGACTTGGAAATTATAGGATTAATATGGAACCAATTCTGACTTGTCACATATGTATTTAGGTGCACGTAGCTCTTATAGAGTGAGCTGAATTTTGGTGCTGTTGCTCATTGCTTGGACGCAAGGTAAGTGTTAGGCGATATTACCTAATGTGACTATTGACTAGTGTATGAAGTTGTAGCATGATGCTCTATACTCCGTAAAATTATTATGTTCCTTATGATGTAAGTATTCTGCCATGAAAATGCCTTGATGACAATAAGATTATGAGGTAGAGTTGTTATGTGGCAGCACAACATATATGAAAAGTATGATATAAGCATGCATCTTACATAATCATACCGCATTTATTTTTACGCTTTGTGTGTGAAAGCATAGCATGGCATGCATGTACCAAAATTCATATAGCCTTGCAATTTTAGAATAGTTATGTACAGGACCATGTGTTTGAGCACGCATCATATAGGCATCCCTCCGGTACCAGGGTATGGGACACTTGGCATCAGTCCGCATAGGCCACAGTTGGAATCCACCAAGAGGGTGCCAATTTATGGGATATCCACTGTGTATTGCGCGCACGACGGTGCTATGAGCGCAAAAGGAAGGCGTTATATACGCAATATGTATATGATGAAAAGGAAAAAGGAAAAAGGAACAAGGATATGTTGAAGTGACTGTTTATGATTTTGTGCCTAGTTTAATACTGTTACGTTATTGGTTTTGTTGCCACACTACTGAGATTATTCTCACCCTTTTGGGGCTGCTGTTTTTCTTGATGTAAAATGGCAGGATGACGAAAGAATACCGAAAGGTTTGATTTAAAGATGCTTGTTACTTGTGCTACCATTTGTGCTATTAGCTGGATTGTTGGCTGTTATGATATTTTGGATGACTGTACTATGTGAAGGAGATGATTTATAGTTGGAATATTATTTTAGTTTGGATTCACATGTTGTTTATTTTATTGGGGAAAATTCTGAAAATGCTTTGGTACAGTCAAGATTCTGAACTGTGAATTGAAGGGCTGTGTTTATGTTGAAAACTGATTTTTGGGAGCAACTTAAATGTTGTCGTTCCGGGGCTACGGACCTTCAAATGAGGCATAATTTATATGCACGCGAAGCCCCAGGAATGTACTTTCAGATTACGCAGGTTTTATTTTTACACGAAATCTGTACTAAATTTAATGAGCTTCGTCATACAGCTGTTTTTCAGAAAACGGACAGAATTCGCAAGCGTCTTGTGTGTTCTGTTCCGTGGGGCTATTCACCTCCGAATCGCGCATAATTTATATGTACGCGACACCCCGGATGTCTAGTTTTTCAGAAGCTTGAAATATTTCTTATCGCAGTTGAATTCGATTTTATACAGATTTTTCAAGGCAGCAAGGTTTCTGAAAAGTATAGAAAATTCAGCAAAGGGTTTTGTCAATGAAATTTTCTATGTTTGATAAACGATTTCATCTTTCTCAAGTTATTTATATGAGAATCAAATCTGAACATTTTCAAAGTCTCAAATTTAAATGTTATTCGATAAAGATTTTTTTTAGCCCTATACCGCTGTGATTCTAATACAAGTTAGCAAACAACCCTCTTGGATGCATACAAGAGTGGGTGTTACAAGTATGAGTGTTGAATTGGTAAATTAGATGGATTGATGAAAAGGATGTGGAAATTGGAATTTAAGGATGTTGGTCATTAGGCTTGGTGGCTATGTGTAATTATGATATATGAATTTGATGGATTGTGTGTGAATTGCTTGTTGATCATGGTGTTGATCCATGTAGGGTGCCTCAAACGGATGCGATTGTGGAAGATTGACTTGTAACGTACGTGTTGGAACAAGACTCTTGGAGTTGAGGTAAACCCTTAGAACTTGGGTTTAATCCCTTGTGTGCTCTACCACACCTAGTCGAAGGTTGTGGTTGGATTTTGTGTTTATAGCATTGTGTGATTATGTGCTTTCATGCATTATTTCCTGTTGTGTGTGAAATTGTTGTGGTCTCTGGCCAGTAGATGTGTGTTGGCTAGGACTTCCGCTGGAAATATCCTTTGGGAATTCCGGTCGGGTTATTGCCGTGGGGCCGACTCTGGGAGCGGCACCAGGATGATCCAAACGTGGGACTTCCGCTGGATAGGGCTCATGAGAAGTTTTAGTTGGGTTTTGCCATGGGGTCGTCTCAACCATGGGAGAGGCACCAGGAAGATTCCGGGAGTTATATGATGGGGTCCTTGAACGGAATCCTGATGTGGATGTTCTTGGATTTATCCCCAGTTGTTTGTGATATTGTATGCCATGCATTTTCATACCATGTTATTGTTGCACATTGAGTGAGCTATGGGGTGGAGTGATCCTCTAGTACCCTTCATTTATTGAGATATATTCGTATATCTCACCCCATGTTTGGGGACATCATTTCAGGTTAGGTTGAGCCTGGAGGAGTGGAGCATGAGGTGCATATGGAAGGCATAGCATTTTACAGGATTCTGTTGGATACACTTAGCATAGGGTTTAATGTTTTGGATTTAGGCATGAACTTATGCATGTTGAAATGCCACGCTTTTATATATTCATGACTATATGTAAGTCTTTCAAAAATGGATGTATAACTACGCTTTGATATATATGTATATTCTGTGTGAGCATGGGATTTATCCATAGCCATCTATGATATATTGGAAGTATGTATAATGTAATGTGAAGGGCTTTAGGCCTAGTTATGAATTGATTATAAGTATGGTTAACAAAAGCATGCAATGGAACTTTGGTGATTGAAACATAATAAGTATCATATATGTAAAATGGACTGTGATGGGTTGTAAGTGCCCCAAGGCATTGTTGGTTCTTGTGTGTGCCACCCATATGATTTTATATACCTTGATGTCTTAGGTTGTCTTGGCAAATTGGGGATCTTTGTAAAAACAAAGGGAACTCTGGCAAATTTTTGGGAAATTGGCATATTTTAAGCGAACTTTGGGAAAGCGTATATCCCTCCGCTGTGGTCCAATAGGGATGAGCCATACGCCATTTTGAAGATGGACTTACTTTCTATGCCGTATCAAAATTTGGGGTTAATCGGAGTTAGAAATGGGGCGGTAGAAGGTCGAGAACTCAGGCCCCTGGAATGGCTCCTACACAAGGGCAAGTGCTGTTTGAAAAAAATTACAGAGGGGTGGCGCCACTTGGTGCCATGGGGCTGTGAAAAATACGAAATTTGCATAATTGGGCAGTGGTGTGGCGCCACCTGGCGCCAGTATCCTGTAACTTTTACATTTTGAGTCATTTAAATGTGCTAGTTTATCATTTCTGGACTTGGTTCGGGTACGTAGAAAATGTATAAAGTGCAGAGTAATATAAGGGGTTTATGGGAACCTTGTGAGTCTAATTGTAAGGGAAATAAGTTATGTTCGTTGTTGAAATAAGTCTTCTGCAATGTGTCACTGTTACGATCACGACTTTTAGTTATTATGCTTTTACGATTTTAAATGTTCGAGTAATAAAAGAAAAAAAGTTTACTCGTGTTTTATAAATGAATTGCTGTGATTGTAACTGCGCTTAATATCATAATTAATGTTAACAACACCGGGTACAACGGGCTGTTACATTTTATGGTATCAGAGCAGTTTCTTATGGAACTCTGATTGTTGCATGATTGTGGTAAGTGCTGTATAGTTGTGCGTAGACTCTTATTGATTACTGCACATGTGATTCCTTAGCTTCCCTCTCATAACAAAATTGTTTAATTATTTTTTACTCTATATTATTTATTATTATAAGGGCTTAAAAATCCTTTTACTTGGTTCTTTTGCTAAATTTTTTGCTTATACCAACTAACATAATTTGAATGCTACTTTCCTTTCAATGAAAGGCTTGGTGTCACAAGGCTTGATTGTAGTTGTTCCCATCATATGCGCTTCATTTTAATGACAATTACATGATGATTTAAGCAGTTTTTGCTCTTGGTTTTGGGGAAGAAGTCGGGGACTCAAAAACTTTCGAATGAGGTTTGTTAAATATTTATTTTTCCTTCCATGCAGATGATCTTCTCTGATATTTTTATTCCCTTTTTCTTTTTTCTATGGCACCCTCCTTTGTATGCATCCAAAGGAAGTGTCTGCTAAAACCGATTAGAGTCGCAACGTTATTGTATAAAATTCTTTTTTCGTAAAAACATTTTGATGTCACAATTAAAACTCTTGTCTGTAAAACGGACTTCATAAATTAAAACAACTAGTAAATTTTTAAAAGGCTTTCGCTGCGGAACTCTGATAATTTTCCTGAAAATAGCTTGTCTTGCAAAAATCATGTAAATTCGAAATCACAAGCTTGCAAAAATTTTCTTTCCTTCGAAGAAACTAGACATATGGGGCTTTACGGTCATATAAATTATATGTCAATCGGAGATCTGTAGCCCCAGAAACAGAACTCGCAAGGTACTCGATAATTCAGTGTATTTTTCCAAAAACCTTCTGACTTGCGAAAATCATAAGAAATCGGGCTTACAAGCTTTGGACATAATCTTTATATAATTTGAAAATAGATAACTGGAGCTTTAGGTACATATAAATTATACCTCATTCGGAGGTCTATAGTCCCAGAAATAGAACTCGCAAGAGGCACTATAAATCAGCATAAAAATCCGAATATTGTACTTGCTGTAATTATTAAAAAAACATTCATGCTGTTATGGGCTAGACCTAGGCCCACTCTGCACCTCGGCCCAAAGTCCACACTGCACCTCGGCCCAGCCACCAAACCCTAGAGCCGGGCTATATAAGGCAGGTAAGCAGAGCAGTAAGGTACACATTTTTTCTCTGATCCCAAACACTAGATCACACACACACCTTGAAGGCATACGCCTAGGTCAGTGTCAGTGATCCACGTTCCTCCCAGATACCTAATCAATAGGCATCTAGAGAGAAACACCTGTATCCAAGATCAATCATCCAACCTACGTTGGACACATCTGCCAACAGGCAGAACATTGGCGCCGTCTGTGGGAATCGAACCCACGAATTATCAAAAAAAGCGATGGTGAGAACCACAAGGAGTGGCTTCCGTCCCCCTCTGACGTCCAATCAGGAGGAGGATCGAGAAGCAGCACTCCAGCCTGCAGATCCAGATCCGGATGCCGTGCACATTAGTGAAGTACACTCCGACTCAGCATCCACTCCAGCCTGCAACCCTGATGCACCTTATATGCAGGGGTTGCAGCCCATCGATGAACCTGGCCGACAAGGCCCGAATCTGGCCATGGACGCCCTCCTGCGCCGGATTGAGGAGTGGGAGCGCCGGAGCGAGCTGCAGAGACAAGCGGATGCGAGGCAGATCCACGAACTAGAGGCCAGGATCCGGCAGATGGCTAACCCAGATCCGGTCAGAGCTGTTGATCGCGTAGTCACAGATCTACGCCGGTCAAGCCCCCGCATAGAAGATCGGCAGCCGGTGGAGACTGCCCCTACCGGAATCCCTGTAAACCCAAATTCAATAATGGGGGTACCGAGATTCGGCTTGCAAGGACCACGGCAAGGGGGGCAAGGAGATCTGGGTCTTAACCAGACGCCTCGGATGCCTAGGCATTTGAATACACAAGATATGCAAGCAAATGGCGACGCGGCTGCAACGCATCGACCCCCGCAACGCAGCCCGGATAACGTTGCCGGAATATACAGAAGGAAATACAACAGGGGGTTGTACAATGACAGCCCCTTCTCAAATGAAATAGTGGAGGCTCCCTATCCAGACAACTTAAACCTATCCGAACTGATCAAATATGATGGCACCCAAGATCCGCAGGTGCATCTGGATGCATTTGACACGGCTATGTATATCAAGGGCATCGAAGAGCCTTTGATTACTAGGCTCTTTGCAACAACATTAACTGGGGCGGCACAAACATGGTTTTCATCCTTACCGGCGGGGTCCATTCGATCTTTCGAAGAGTTCGGAGGGCGATTCTTGTTGAACTTTGCCACCAGCAAGAAACAGCCAAAATCAGAATTTGCCTTGGGCAAAATCAAACAGCAATCCGGAGAAACACTGCAAAGGTACCTCGATCGGTTCAAACTTGCTGCCCTACAGGTGCCTGGATTATCCGAAAATGTTCATTTACATCTGGTGATCGCCGGGCTACATGGGAGCTCTAGACTAGCCAAGTCGATCTATAAGGACCCACCCCGGACCTTAGTCGAATTCAACACGCGTTCTAAGAAATACTTAGAACTCGAACAGATGGAACTAGAGAATGTTGACCAGAAACATCATCCGGGTCAATCAGATAAACAGGGGCCCAGAAAGCCAGGAGACTTGCGGGGAAAAAAGCCAGAAGAACGGTTCCCAACTCGAGGGCGGTATGAGAAATATGCCCCATTGAATGCTCCTCGATCGCAGATTTGGCGTGAGGTGGCCTCCACCGAAATGAAGACAGTTGAAAAACCCCGGCCATTACAGCATCCAGCCGGCCTGGACCAATCACGGTACTGTGCATTCCATGACGGCCCAGGGCATTCTACAGATGAATGTTGGGACCTTCGGGATGCCATTGAAAAATATATCCGGGAAGGAAAATTGCGTCAATACCTCATCCGCACTCAGGGATGGAGAAATCGGAAGAGGAGAGGAGGCAAGTTTGTCAATCAATCTAATGATAATAAAAAATTTAAAGATGAAAATCGCGGCAACAAGCAAGCTCGCGATGATGAAGAATTCCAGGAGCCGGAATTCGAATGCAATGTTATCAATGGCGCGTTTGGTGGAGGCGGCGATACTATGAATGCCCGGCGAAAGTACCTCAGGGAGGTGCTCTCCATCAGAGAGCGTCCTAAGTTCAAAGAAGAAGAGCCAGAACCACCGTTACTATATTTCACAAGGAAGGAATTGGACGACGTGATACCAGGCCACGTAGACGGGTTGGTCATCACTGGGACGTTGGTGAACTGCAGGGTCAAGAAAATCTTCTTGGATAATGGAAGTTGCGCTGACGTCATTCTGTGGCAAGCCTTTAAAAAAATGAACCTCGACGAAGAAGATCTCAGGCCCTGTAACACAGCCTTAATTGCTTTTAATGGGCAAGACACCATACCCAAAGGGTACATTGATTTGCGGTTGACATTAGGCACCAAGGAGGCATACAGATCTGAAAGGGTGAGATTCATCGTGGCCGACTTCCCTTCGGAATACAATATGATCCTGGGGAGGCCGACCATCCATGATTGGGATATGTTGGTGTCCACCAAGCACCAAAAGCTCAAAATGATTTCTAAACAGGGTACGGTGCTCACTATAGCTGGAGACCAGAAAGAGTCTCGGGACTGCTATTTCAGATCTGTTCGAATGGTGACGAGGGATCCTAGCACTTCTACTGGAATCAGTCAGCCTGGTAACAAACCCCCTCCACACAGGTCGGTTCACATGGTCGACTTCGATATGCGAGATGAGGAGCAGATGCCGCGACCAGAACCGGAAGGTGAACTGGAGACTATAAATATTGGAGAACCGGGGCAGGTCACTAAAATAGGCAAGGACCTGGACCCAGACGACAAACGAAGCCTGGTTGCGTGTCTTGGCCGTAACCACGATGTCTTCGCGTGGAGGTCATCTGACATCCCCGGGGTCGACCCGAGCTTTTGTTGCCACAAACTTTCTGTATATCCGGGATCAAAGCCGGTAGCCCAAAAGAAGCGAAATCTTAGCTCGGAGCGACGTCAAGTCCTGGAAGATCATGTAAAAGAACTGCTAGAAGCAGGGTTCATTCGAGAGATACAATATACGACTTGGTTATCTAATGTGGTTATGGTGAAGAAGCCAAGCGGGAAATGGCGAGTGTGCACGGACTACACAGACCTAAATAAGGTATGTCCTAAGGATGCATACCCAATGCCGAACATTGATCAATTGGTCGACAGCTCGT
Source organism: Gastrolobium villosum (assembly GCA_032173675.1). NCBI lineage: Eukaryota > Viridiplantae > Streptophyta > Magnoliopsida > Fabales > Fabaceae > Gastrolobium > Gastrolobium villosum. The sequence continues at coordinate 51,900 of JAVKPL010001274.1, read as the reverse complement.
CTGGGTTCCGGATGCTGTCCTTTATGGACGCATACTCTGGTTACAACCAAATCCCATTACATCCTGATGACCAGGAAAAAACTGCATTTATTGCTGAGAAAGCCAATTACTGCTATAACGTCATGCCATTCGGGCTGAAAAATTCCGGAGCCACGTATCAGAGGATGATGAACCAGGTTTTCTCGGATCAGTTGGGTAAAAACGTGGAGGTGTACATTGATGATATGATTGTCAAATCAGCCGGCATGGAAACACATATTCAGGACTTGGAACAAACATTTGGCAAGTTACGACAGCACCGCATCCGTTTGAATCCAGCAAAGTGTGCTTTTGGAGTTTTTGCAGGAAAATTTCTGGGCTTCATGTTAACACACCGGGGTATAGAAGCCAACCCGGATAAGTGTGGAGCCATATTGCAGATGACGGCCCCGAAGAGTAAGAAAGAAATACAGCAGTTGACTGGAAGGCTGGCATCTCTCACCCGTTTCTTACCTCGGTCAGCGGAGACAGCCCTTCCATTCTTTAAACTGCTGCGAAAGGAAGTGCAGTACGGATGGAGTACAGATTGCGAAGTTGCATTCCAGGAGATTAAGAGGAGGTTATCTTCTCCTCCCATACTGGCCAAACCCAAAGAACAAGAAACTTTAATCCTCTACTTATCAGTTGGGGAGTTGGCGGTCAGCTCGGTCCTGGTGCGAGAAGACGATGAAGGCCAACAGCCCATCTACTTTGTAAGCCGGCTCTTACAGGGAGCCGAACTGCGATACCAGCGGTTAGAAAAGATAGCTTTTGCACTCCTCACTTCAGCCCGCCGACTTCGAGCATACTTCCAGGCTCACAAAATCCTGGTTCGGTCCGATTTCCCAATCCGACAGATACTGCACAAGCCGGACTTAGCAGGCAGGATGATGAGCTGGGCCATCGAACTATCCGCTTTCGACATAACGTTTGAGAACCGAAAGGCAATCAAATCACAAGCTTTGGCCGACTTTGTCCGAGAATTAACCTCGGCACCACATATCTCTTCTGATAATTTGGATAAATGGACCATATACGTGGATGGATCCTCCAATTCAAAAGGAAGTGGAGCCGGGGTCATAATAGAAAATCCGGACGGAGTGGCAGTTGAATATTCCATGAAAATGGACTTTGAGACCTCGAACAATCAGGCGGAATATGAAGCCTTCATAGCCGGCTTGCTTCAGGCTAAAGAGCTTGGAGCCCGGAAGGTCAGAATCTGCAGTGATTCCCAGTTGGTCACTTCACAGGTCGAGGGTAACTATCAGGCAAAGGGACCCCTGTTGGTGAAATATCTGGAGCATGTCAAGCAGGTAATGGCACACTTTGAGGAGGTGGAAATCAGCCACATCCCAAGGAACGCAAATAACAGGGCGGACATATTATCCAAGCTCGCCAGTACGAAAGGATGGGGCAATTACAGAACCGTCATAGAGCAGAATATTCCCGAGCCGACCTGCATGATGCACATCTCACAGGTAGATGATTGGCGTAGCAACATAATTGCATACCTTGATGGGGGTACTTTGCCCGAAGAAAAAGCTGCGGCCAGAAAACTCATCCGGGATGCCGCATCATATACCCTACTTGAAGGGCAATTGTATAAAAAGGGGATCTCAACTCCCCTACTTAAATGTGTCAACTCAGACAGAGCACAGTACGTTTTATCCGAAATACATGAAGGGATTAACGGCCAGCATGTCGGTGGGAAAGCCTTGGCTCGGAAGGCACTTCGTGCCGGCTACTTCTGGCCGTCCATGGCAAAAGATGCGAAGGATCACGTACAACGATGTGACGAATGCCAAAGGCATGGTAAAAACCTCTTGGCCCCACCTGAGGAGCTGAACTTTATTACGGCTCCATGGCCGTTCTACAAATGGGGAATGGACATTCTGGGTCCGTTTACAGCAGCAGAGGGTCAGCTCAAGTGGTTGATAGTCGCCATCGATTACTTCACCAAGTGGATCGAGGCAGAGCCAATTGCTTCCATTACCTCGGCCCGAATACAGCGTTTCTTAGAAAGAAACGTAATATGCCGTTTTGGTATCCCGGCGGAAATTGTAACGGATAATGGCACCCAGTTCACTAGCAAAGGGTTTCAAAACCTTATGGCTGGGTTCCATATCCGGCACAGATTTGCCTCGGTGGAACACCCTCAGACTAATGGGCAGGCTGAAGCAGCTAACAAGGTTATAGTTGAAGGCTTACGCCGACGTATGGAGCAATCCGCTAAAGGTAAGTGGGTAGAAGAGCTCTACTACGTGCTTTGGGGGTATAGAACCACGGTTCAAACCTCGGTGGGCGAATCCCCCTTCAAACTAACATATGGATGTGAGGCCATGATCCCAGTGGAACTAGGGGAACCATCTTGGAGAAGAGTTCAAACTCTTACACAAACAGAAAAGGATAATAATGATAAGGTGGCGGTTGAGCTCGACCTAATAGAAGAAATCCGAACTATGGCGTACTGCAGAAACTACGCGGCCAAGCAACTGGTGGCTAACCGGTTCAATAAAAAAGTGCGACCTCGGTCATTTGAAGCAGAGGAGTTAGTCCTGCGCAGGGCGGACATAGGGGGACGAAACGCGTCACAAGGAAAATTAGCCCCAAGATGGGAAGGACCTTTTAGAGTCAAAAATAAATTGTCCAAAGGAGCTTACGTGCTAGAAACTTTGAAAGGAAAGCAGGTGGCGAGGACATGGAATGCAGATAAGTTGAAAAAGTATTACAGTTAAATTAAATGTCTTGCTTGCGCAATGCAAAAACGATGTTTTCTTTTATGACTTTGTAATTCAATAAATTCCGCATTTCTATTATTTATAAGTTGTGTTCCAACTTTGATAATTTATGCAATGAATACACATTCCGACGTCTGGAAACCAGCGTTGCAAGAAATTGAACCCGCCGTTGAAAAAAAGAAACTCGGTTGAGCGTTCATTTCTGAATTAGAATCCGAGCTTCACAAGCCCATGTTAAATGGGAAGTTCTGAAATTCTAGATTAAAATCCGAGTTATGGGAACCCAGCCGGCCGAATAGGCCAGAGCCGAGCGTTCTAACCCGGGTTAAAAAATCGAACCCGCCAAGTAAAAAACACTTGGTTGAGAGTTCGAATATATATATTGAATCCGCGCTAGATGAACCCGTTGGAAGTTCAAATACGCGAAGTAAAGAAATAGGCCCAGGTGTTTGAACCCGCCTTGCCTAAAGGGCAGGGTTGAGAGTGCTAACCTTGGCCCATTTATGGAAAAATGGGAAATTGTGCTAAGGGGACGCCCTCGCACGTTATCTCAGCTAAATTCAAAATCCGACAGCAAAACTCGAAACATACGAGACGGATGTTGCAATTCAAACAGATAAACTACACAATTAATTCTATTTTTGAATTAATGTCAAATTAGACCAAAAAGTGTTTATACAAATAAAGCCGGAATGTCAACGGCAGATTACAAATTATGGGGTATTCCCCCTCAAATTGGGCTGAGAGCCGGAGTCCAGCGGCCGACCTTCCTCCTCCATGCCGGGGACGAAACCTTCCCCATCAGCTGCAGTTGGCTCCTCGGCTGAAGAGTGGAAAGTTCCGCCGCTAATGTAGCCATAGCAATCCAGCTGATCCAGGTTGAGAGACGCTTCAGGGTTAAAAAATTTAACTTGGTTCACCGCATTGTTGAAAGCGGAACCAACAGCGTTTTCAAGTGCAGTCTGGCTTTGATCATAATCAGCCTGCAACTCTTCCTGCTGCGCCCTCAGCTGTTTGAGTTGAGAGGCCATCTCCTCGTGCGCGGCCTCCGCCTTTGACAGCATGGATAGCTTGGCTTTGACAAACCTTAGTATGGCATCCTTGCCACTCTCCACACCGCAGCAATCCGAGATAGCATTCAGGTCGGCTTGAGAATTTTTTACCGATAGACTAAGCTTGGCCACATCAGACTTCAGAACTTGATTTTCCTGCCTTAGCTCGGCTAGCTGACTCTGCATGAGATCCTTCTCGGACAGAATTTCGGAGTGCTTCTCGAGCAGGAGGGAGTACGGTTTCATCAGGGAAGCCGCCTTGAAAAGATATTGCTCGGCTTTCTGCAGCTCGTCCGCTTCGGCCTTCGAGGGAGCAGGAGAGCCATAGAAGGAGGGAGGAGCGCGTGTCACGCCACGCAGCTCGGCAGTGACCCCCATCTCCCATAGGGAACCCCTCCTTAAGCCGGCAGGCAGGGGAGAGGGTGGGGCGCTACCCCTTGCAACAGATACCACAGCCCGGGTGGTGCCACCAGCAGTAAGAGGGGTCTCCTCTGCTTCCCCATCCAACCAGTTCTCACCATCATTGGTCAGATCCAAGATGGAGGTGCCATGATGGGGCTCGGGGTTGGACGAACCCGCACCTGGGGAAGGGGCAGCAACCTTCGTTTTCTTTGAGGGGGGGGGGACGGGCTACACCTTTGCCCCGTAAAACCCGGCAGTAATCAGGCACATCATCCGAGTTGGGGTTCATGGTTAAACCTGGCAAATAAAAGAAGCAAGGTTACCAGCATAACCAAGGAAATATCAGTCTCCAAAACAAGATAAAAACGAAAATGAAAAAGAAAAAAAAATGTTGAAAAGCATACTGGGCTGATCACTTGCAACATAGGACTTAGCAACCAAGGACGCAGCACTCATATGACCCTGGGTACGGATATGGGTTAGCAAGGTCTTGACACTAAGCCTCTCCTCGGCAGACAAGGGCAGCCTATAGTCAGCCGACTTACGAAGATAATGTTGGTGGGACCAATATAATGGGAATTTCCCCTCATCTTTTTCCCCAACAAACCACGGCTTCTCACCGGCCTCGGCCACGACCTTGAAGTACGCGCCTTTGAAGTTTTTGAAGGAGTCACTGTATACAGAAAACAATCTCCTAGACGGTTTACTAATGCGACCCCGGATGCTGGCCCAACCCTTCAACTTGGGAGGTTCAGAACCGGAGCGCGGGGTATAAATATTAAAAAAATACATAAACAGGGCAACAGAACAATTCACGGACAAGGATACGCAGAGTTGCTCGAAGGCAACAATATATGCCCATCCATTAGGGTGAATTTGAGTGGGAGCTAGAAGAAAATGATTTAAAAGACATATTATAAAGGGGGAAAAAGGAAAGCGAATACCGATCTTTGTGATCAAATCTCGGTAAAAGAAGAAAAAGGGAGGCTCTTGCGGGTTCCGACCTGAACACACTGGCTCATCTTCCGCTGGGCAGAAGGTGTTAAAACCTATCGGGTTGCCAATGGGTAACCCGGATATTTCCTCTGTGGTCAGGGAGGATCTAAAGCTAAGGACTTCCTGGGTCACCCAGGGGAATTGCCGGCGCAGACTGATACCCACTGGGGCAGAACCTTCTTCAACTACTGCGACCTCGGCTTCCAGCTCGTGATTAGATGAGGTAGTCTCCACGTTGAGTTCTGCAGAAGGGACTCCATAAGAACCTAGAACAGCAAAATGGGTGGATTAAAAACAACAAAAGAAGCAAAGTACACGCACCTGAGTTAAATAAACTACAGTGTGAAGAGCTCGAAGAACTATCTGAAGAAGTCATGGGAACTGAAGTTCTAAGTCCGGCATGGTGAGAACAACTGCCTAAGACTAGGTTGGCCATGAAGTCATTACCATTCCCAATAAATTGCGCGCTGAGATGAACGCAATTGAAGCATGGATTTGGATTCTGGGAAAGGGAAGTTGACAGTAGGGGCTGAACAGAGGGCGGATTCAAGGAAATTTGATCTCGGGGACCAGTGATGAGAAAGGAAGAAGACCTAGGTCTATCATCTAAGGAAAGGTTGGTGCTTGCGGGCGTACAGCCCGCGGCACGGTTAGAAGACAAGGACCGACCTCGCCTCGAGGATCGAGACCGCCCTCGACCACTGGGACGAGATCCCACTGGTGGACAGCGTCCGGAGCCAGAAACACGACGACGACGCTCGGGCCTAGAAGCCGGCGGCCGACGTCCACGGCTAGAAGAGGCACCTTGGCCTCGAGTCACCTCCTCCTCAGTAGCTCTAGCTTCCTCCTCTGCCAAAATTTTGTCACTCCGGCCGAAAACACGAGGACAAGTGGCCCTCCTATACTCATAAGGAATTCCCTTATCCATACTGGGAACTTTTCCAGACAAGAGCAACAAACGTAACCAGCGGCAGTAAGAAAACCGAATGTAAAGAGGACGAATGCGAATGCAGACTAAATGAGGTAAAGAAAGCAACAAACATAGGAATGCAAGCGACAAGCAGTAATGCAAGGCAAGGAAATAAAAAAGGTCAAGAAACCCATACCTACAGAGCAAATAGCGTCAGTGAAATAGGAAGAGGGGAGAAGGTTGATGCTTCCAGAAAACCTCGAAACGCAACCAAATGTCGCAAATCGCAAATGGAGTAACGAAAGAAGCAGAAAGGTGAAGAAAGGGGGGAAAGCGTCAGTGAAATAGGAAGAGGGGAGAAGTTCAAGAGGTATGACCCGCGAAAACGAAAAGGCAGGGGCAAAAGCGTAAATGCAAAAGCAAAAAGCGCCTGACAAGACAAAACGATTGATATCTGTATAGTCGCAGTCGCATTAAATGCCAAGACGGCGCAAAGATAATCAAACGATACGCATCATGATGGCTTGAAACACGTGGAGGATGACCGCAAGATGGAAGACTGGCAAGTAAATTCATATCGGCTGTACAACCGAGATGACTCAGGTCAGATAATCAACGCAACTCGGCATGCTGATAACTCAGCCTACCGAGCTGGGGGGCAACTGTTATGGGCTAGACCTAGGCCCACTCTGCACCTCGGCCCAAAGTCCACACTGCACCTCGGCCCAGCCACCAAACCCTAGAGCCGGGCTATATAAGGCAGGTAAGCAGAGCAGTAAGGTACACATTTTTCTCTGATCCCAAACACTAGATCACACACACACCTTGAAGGCATACGCCTAGGTCAGTGTCAGTGATCCACGTTCCTCCCAGATACCTAATCAATAGGCATCTAGAGAGAAACACCTGTATCCAAGATCAATCATCCAACCTACGTTGGACACATCTGCCAACAGGCAGAACACATGCCAAACACCAATTTGAATTCAGATTATGACTAATAAATCTCTATCACACAGGTCCCGTTTTTCATTAACAAATAATCCTCAAAGTCTTACTTACTCATAACCATTTAAATTATACTTAACACATAGAAGACAAAACTAGCTTAGGCTGGGTTTATGAATAACAATAACATCATACACCATTACCAGGATTTCATGTAAAAACATACTTTCATAGTTCAACAATGCTTAACCAAAATTCAGAACCCGAAATCCAAACTAAATTGGCTAATCTTCATAACATTACATTGGATACAATTTTTAGCATTTAGCCAAACAAAAACAGAGACAGAACAACAGCAATTCCCAAATAGCAGAATATCAACAAAATACTTCCAAGGACATACTTTATCAAACATTTCTTCGTTCTCCAGCAATTTTATAAAAATTGAGCCCCATAAGGGTGAGAAAAATCCCAGTAGTATGGCAGAAAATCCAATAATGCAACAATATCAACTTAGATGCAGAATTTCCAACATTGTCATATCACCAATCATTTTCGCAGGATGTCAAAATGCAGATGTTGCGTATATAACACCATCATATTGGATGCTCATAGCACTAGTGTGCGCATACTTACTCAATGGATATTCATTTCCGTAGGATGTCAAAATGCATATGTTTATATAACGCCATCATATTGTATGCTCATAGCACTAGTGTGCGCATACTAACTCAATGGATATTCCAATTTTAGCTACAACACGGGGGAATTCCAATTGAGGCCTATGCGGACTGAAGCCAAGTGTCCCATACCCTGGTACCTGAGGGATGCCTATATGATGCGTGCTCAAACATATGCTTCTTTTCATCAATTCTTCCATTTTTTCAAAACTGTATGTATATGGATGCATGGGATGCTATGCTTTGCTTCACACACACATGGTAAAATGAAAAGTTATGATGTTCATGCTCATCATCATCCTTCATCATCATAGGTCATAGTTCACATGACTATAACACCAACATTTCAAAGCATATCGTGTCCTTAACATAACCGAATTCCCAGCAGTTACATTTCAAAGCAGATTTCCTTTCTTTACAAAACAAAATTTCGGTTGAGACACAAATCCATGGGAGCAACAAATCAAAAATCGACCTAAGTCAACAGTCACAAAAGGTTTAACCACCGAACACTTACCTTGATAGTTTAGCTTTTTAATCAAACATTCCCAAATCAGCCCAACGTCCTTGAGGCTTGAGGACCTAATCAAGAAGGTACCAAACAGAATTTTAATTTATTTTCTTATAAATCACAAGGTTCCATTCGAAATTCATACTTCTAGTACCCAGTTCATTTCCTGACGTTAAGCTAGATTTTCCAAGCTTCCAATTACTAACGTATCCTCTCATTTAAGTGTCCCAATCTTTTTCTGATTTAATGTTTGATTTCAGCCAGTTTAGTTATGGACAAACCAAACGTTCCTATATGCAACATATACGACTTTTAGGCCCTTCTAGAGTGCATTCATTTTCCATTAACAAAACACTACCAACTAGGCTTAGGCGTGAGCTAATGGGTCATTTACATGCTGCCTACAAAGATTTTAAACACACCCAAGGTTCGGTTTCAAATCTGATTTCATGGTCCTTATATTAATTATTTTTCTGTTTTAGATTTGATTCTGCCAACTGTTAGTAAGGACAAAATCTCAAGGTTCCTTATACATGCATATTCGACTTTAAGACTATCACCCAAGGAATTCCAATTTTTCTTTAACATAACACTACATACATCACATGGCATGATCACTTAAATTCTTAGTATGCTGTCCCCTACGATTTCCATCCATGCAAGGCTGTATACTTATCTTTCTAACAAAAGGCAGTCCAACAATTTAAGTGGCCATATCCAAGTTCACAAAAATTCAGCTTTGGTTTACAAGCATCAACTCCTAGGACGGTTACAAGGGCAGAATCAAGGCAATGGAAATTACCAAAAATAAAATATCCTCCTAATGAAACATGAGAGTGTGCTAATTGTGACCTTTACACATGCTGCTTACTCGAAATTTAAACATACTAGGCAAGATCATTATTCTATCCAAAAGAGCAGTCCTAAAGCATGACAAAGAGTTCACTTCCAATCTTAAAATGGTTCTTTATACATGTATACACCAAGGATTTACGGTTTGAACATAATTAAGGGAAGGATTACAAAACAGAAATTACTTTCTAGAACTCATAAGCCAGCCGAAGAAGTGCAAGAGAGGAGAAAGGAAAGCTGAAACTCAACTCACCAGCTCACTAGCGCACAAAGGACCACCAAAGACCAAGGAACACTCCTACACTTTTCCCTTTGCTCCAAAAAGACCGGCTCCAGCTACATGCAAGGGAAGGGGAATTCGTTCAACGCTGTACCATGTGCATGCAGTGGAAACATTCAATTAAGACTGACCCAAGTATTAGGGGACAAGAAGACAACAAAAAGAAACATTTCACCTCCTTGGTGGATGTATACTGCCGAACAAAGAAGGAGAAGAAGAGGACGAGTTCAAGTTGCAGTCCCTTTGGTTACTGCTCTTAGCCGAATCCATGAATGAGAGAAGGAAGAAACTTGGATGGTGGTTCTCTTCTCACATAACTCACGTTGTTGAGGAGACAAGGAAGGGAAGGAACATGCAACTTTTCTGGTTGTTTTCCCTTGGTGATTCACGGCTTGCGAAGGGGATTTAGGGGCTGAGTTTGTTCAAGGAGTGGAAGTAATAAGCATTCTATCTTGTTTCAACCATTCAGTGCGTAGGAAGGGAGTGAGGGCTCCATTTGGTTCTGAAACAAGGAGGTGCAGCAAACGGACTTGTGTCTTCCTCAAGGCCATGCGTACAAGGGAAGGGATAAGGTGGGCGAGGTTTGCCTTTGACCAATAGGATTTCATGCAGGCAGATTTCACTTGGGCAATTAGGGATAATGTTTAGTGAAGATTAGGCTGAACTTAGTTCTCCAAGGACTTGGGCCGTTGCCCTCTTGGGCTAGTTGGACCCTAATTAACTAAGCCATATTATGTCATGTAATTTACCAAGTATTAACTAGGATTTCATTGTAGGTGGCACTTAAAATTAATCTCATCCTACTCTTACATGCGGTTCAATTATTCCATGTTCCCACTAGGTAGTAATTAGGGTTTCTACCTATATTGTGATTAAACATAATATTATCCCTTTTTAATTAGTGTTTGATTTTTTTTAAAACACACACATACACACACACACATATATATATATATATAGACTCTTATAATTTCATAAGGATAATTTTACTAATTTAAATTAATTCCAATTTAAACATAAATTTAATTCGAATCTCAAGCATGCTTCACACTCCTAATTACAAGTTATGAAATTTCCTAATTTTGTGGGATGTTACACTCTCCCCACCAAATTTAAAGTTTGTCCCCAAACTTCGTCCTACCATTCTGATACTACTCAAGTCGAATGCCAAACACTATTGCATTCGTGCTAGACATTAGATCACATTCAGCTAGGCATCTATAAAAGTCATAAATTAATTCAAAGTATTACAAACAAATTGTACTTTACCTGTTCCTTAGATAATATATAACAACATTTCACAAGTACAGAAGGAAATAAAATTTTCCCAGGCTTAATCCCCATACAACAATTGCCTGATTTCTTTTTAAACAACATCAAGATCATACTGCAACAAAAATGGAGTAAAACCAACATATAGTCTTACTAAACAAGAAGCTCCAGATATACATTAACGTTTTTACTTAGGTTCTTCGTTTCTTTATGGGTGTCAATATCAATAACATGCCATACCCTTACTGATATACTTGCTACACTGACTATACTGAAAAGACACGTTATCAACTACAAGTTGGCTCTATAGTTTTATGCAAAATGGGTTGAAAGCTAACAATTCAGTTTATAAGGTTACTTCACAAAGGATCACACAAACAAGTTTTACCATCCCGAATTAGACAATTTAACAACTATACATGCCTGCCTATTACTTGCGCAGACAGAGGGCTAATTAATTAGGACCTTCAATTGCAATTATTTTATATTTGGAGTTTACATGTTTCAAATTCTAGTTTTAACCACTTCCTAAGTTATTCCTTACATATGATAAAGTTCAATTCGATAAACACTTCACATTTATGCCTTATATTCAGACTTCACAACTAATTACCTTACTTGACAGACATCAACCGCAGAATTCTACAACTTAGTAGTCTACAGAAAATTGATCAAGTAAAACAGAACACCTCATATTCCAAATTAAAACTTAGAAAAGTCTGCCTGAATTTATAAAACTTCACTACTGAGAATTTAATTAAACCTTCCATCAAATATTATTATTTTCTAAGGACCTTTGTCCATCACCTTCGCGGTATCATAATTTAAAGGTATCAATGAAGTGAGTAGTATAATGTTTTGCATTATCTTGCGGGAAGAAAGAATTACATGGGTGGGTAGTGGTTTTACCAAGCATACATGATTTGGAGGCCACCTCTAATTTAGGCTCGAAATACCTAATCAAGGTAAGAGAAAAGAAGGGATATATAATGACAGCGATGTGTTTTGAAACTCTAATTTGGAGGCCAAATTGTAAGAACACAAGTAGAGATATAGGGATTCTGAGGTACTAACTCCTAACTGCCATAATTACACGCGATGTTCAGCCTAGTCCTTTATTCTATAGATACTGTCTAAATATTTTCTAAGAATCAAGTGTCACAAAGTCTATTCTTTTTAAAACGCATTAAATCAAACACGGATACCAACTAGTCATGTATGCAGCTAAACAATTCTATCCTATTTCTCATACATATCATATTAAGTGGTACCTCTCATACAGTTCGTCAAAACACCCATATGAGGAAATTCCTCGAGCTTTTCGCTGTCGGGTGTAATTGACTCCACTGATTAGAGGGTCCATTAACCATGATAAGAACTTTCCAATCCTTACACACATTACAATTTTTACACAGCTACCACACGTACTCCACCAACAATCCCATTCTCTTTACATCAAATTCGGTTCAGATACTCTTCAAAACACACACCACACTTTAAATCAAGTTTTCAGCATAAAAAGGGAATTCACAAAATCAAGTGCTCAAGACAAAAATTTAACACAACCAGATTCATAAAAATAGAATAGTCTCCATGAAGTAGTTAAACTAAAACAGAGCTCACACAATCAAATTACATAACAACATTAATTTCTCGAGGCAAGTGCACAAACTGAATTTAACTAGACGTAACTGTAATAGCCTGTTGTACACCAGTATTGTTAACATTAATTATGATATTAAGCGTAGTTACAATCACAATAATTCATTTATAAAAATGCGAATAAACTTTTTCCGATTATTACGCGAGCAGTTGAAAACATAAAAGGCGTAATAATTAAAAGGTGTGACCGTAACTGTAAACTCTTGCGGAATACTTATTTAAACTATTTTTATAGTTTACTTTACTTATTATAAGACAGTAAGGGGTTCCCATAAACCCACTTAGCCAATTTCACACTTTTGCGTTTTCTACACATCCGAACATGGTTCGGTCTCTAGATTTCTGCGGATGCACAGTAAAAATTCAGTCCTTCATATCTTGCTATCTTTCTTTCTTACTTAATTAAATTTCTAGAAAGCTATCACATGCTTAGTTCCGAGCTCTTTTGCTCCGGTTATCGCCGTTTGAAGTTGGACAAGCAAAATTGCCAACCAACCCCAAAACAACTCCAAACATCTCTCACTCTATGACTTACTGCACCGAATCCACTCATCCAATTACTCTCAAACTTTTACACCATAAACTAGACACCTCAATCTTCAGTTTGATATATCATATGCTTAATTTTACTAAGAAACGAATCGGGAATAAAATCCCCAAAACAGTCCAAAACAGCCCTCAAGTGCAGGGCAAAACAGGGCAACAACATTCATAGTCCTCCACAGGGCTGCTCACAACTCATAAAATTCTAAGATTTTGATACAATGTAGGGAACATAACAACCTTCAAAACGGCGTATGGCACGTCCCTATCGGACCTCTATGGAGGGAGATATGCTCTCCCGAAGTTCACCTAAAATCTGCCAATTCTACAGAAAATTTGCCAGAGTTTCCTTTGTTTTTCCTAAAATCCCCAAATTTTCATAAGCTCATTCTAACGTCAAATGTACCTAATAATCCAATGGGTGGCACACACAAGGACCAGCAATGTCTTGGGGCTCTTACAACCCAACACAGTTCATATTTATTACACAATATGACTCACTTTAAATTCTTAAATAGTTTCAATCACCAACTTCAATTTCATGCATATTTTCATCATACAAGTAATTATAAACTTAAAATAGGCCTAAAGCCCTTCCATCATAATAGGTCATGCATCCATGGTACAATTACAATATTTAACTTGCATGTTACAACTTACAACTTCAAACTTTAAATTAAACTTACAAATTCATACTTTAATTCACAACTTGAACATGAACTTTAAATGACATAAACTACAATGATAATGCTCCATGACTCATCCTATGGGCCTCTTGCCCGCCACTCTTGTGCCACTGCTACCTCCTGAAATAAAGTCCCTGAGACGGGGTGAGATATACGAATATATCTCAGTAACCCAGAGGTTCTGGAGAAAACTCCGCCCAATGGTTCACTTCGATGCATATAAATAATATAAAACCACATTACTTAAAACGGGATAAAGCAAGGGATTTAGAGAAAAGGGGAATTATCGGAATACAAACTACGATGAAGCGGGATGGTAGCTACCAATACCACGCAACGTCCTCGGCATATAAGCCTACGGGTATCATCGAAGGCGTGTTCCTAGAATCACAACCAAGGTACCCCTCCCATCCACAACACCTGAGACTTCCTAGTGTGCTCCTATCCGGATTACACACCACGACCCTGGGTCAACTGGAACTCCCTCTCGGAGACCTATCCAGTAAAAGTCCGGAACTTGCCCGAAGGCTATCTATCTACTGGCCAGAGATTCGGTACATAAGTACCCTCATAAATGCTACATGCATGCTTATGCTGTTCTACACTACTCATACACATTTTCTACCATCACCCTCAATGGGTGTGGTGGAACACACAAGGGGAACAAGCCCCAGTACCAAGAGGTTACCTTAATTCGTTCTCTCACTTAGCTCCACAGCAGCTTATTTCTCAACTTGGTACACCACAGAATGCCTACACAGAGGACATTCCCAATCACTTAAAGCTCAAACAATACATGCTAATTCACAATTATACATGCATTGGTCCAATCACTTACCTCAATCCACTTGGTCTAGGACCAAGGGCAATCCACTGATTCACTGTTCGGGATTCAAGTCGACATATGGCAACCTACGCAACCATATATAGCCATTAGTATACGTCAATTTTCATCAAAACGCGAAAAACAAGAAATCCTCCCCATCCTCCTTGATGGTTCGGCCATATTAGTGTTAATTTGAGATTTATTTTTCTAAATTTTCTTTCTCATTTTATTACTCATCCTTAGGTTGCCATGAGGCCAATTCAAGTGTCGTTTTTCTGTTTTACGTCTTTTGAGCATCACTTTACCAAATAGTTCACTCTAGGTTCATTTATGCCCTTAAACACAAATTATTAATTTCCATCAGTTCTTCCACTATCAATCCATCAAACAATCCGTCTAAATACCTTTTAAACATGAAACAACATCCAAGCAATTTCAACAACTTCATTTCACCTCCTTTTTACCTAATGGCCGATTTGCACCATGGTATAAATTCAAGGACTTTCCATCAATTTTAGCCACTCAACACCTCATACAATCTTTTTATATCAACCTATAATCATCCATAACTCACCAATCTAGCCCAACACAAAATCTCAAAATTCAAAGTCATGACCTCAAAATTTCACTAAGTTAAAAATCATATTTTTTTACTTAAAATTTTCATGTCATTTCTAGCTTTAATACATCATTCTAAGGCATTATCATCTAATACACATTTTCCATTTGAGCTCTCTAACATCACACATCAACCATGCAAGGCTTAGGTCTCAAAATCAAATCATCACATTCAACCAATTAAAATGCAAGAACACTCACCCAAATGGTAGGTACAAGACTCCTCCTAACTATACTCCACCACTCGAGCACTTGGAAGCTCCAAGAACATAACTTTTCCTCCCAAAACCGCGGCTGAAACTGGCCAAGATCTCCTCACACACACGATTTCAAGCTCAAGAGTGGTACCAATGTGTTTAGGAGGTGTTTTCCATGAAGATTCAAGACAAACTTTGTTGGATTTGGTTAGGATTTGAGTGAGTTAGGAGCTTTGAAAAAAAAATGAAGGGGGGAAGGGGTTTTGCGGGCTGCAGGTCATGTTTTGACTGAAGGAAGGAGTGAAGAGAATGATGATGAATAGTGGTGATGAGGTGGATAAGTGGATTTTAAGTGGGGTGGGCCCTACGCCACCTCACGCGACTTAAAACTCGCCCGACTTTCACTAAACGTCCGTAAATTCACAACCTATTTAGAAACTCCAATTTTTAACATTAACTAATGTCCTTTAATTATGCTTGATCAGATGAATCCGGAGGTTTCCGGTCATTCGGAGAAAACACTGTTTTAAGCTATTGCGCGCGCCATTGGCACGCTTCCCCAAACTAACTTAATTCCCTCAAACTTTATCAGAAATCATATTTCCTAGTCCTATAGACCATTTATAACTCATATTTGAAACCTAGAACTCAAAATTCAACTGTCATGTTTTACGGTGCAATCGTATCGCGATATTTTTACCCGCGAAAACACTATTCACTGATTTTTCTGAAACTTGCCTGTCCACTCAATTTTTCATTCTGAATCCTTTTCCATGGTTATTTTTACCATCTGAGACCTTCTACTCAATTTTTTTATTCCTAGGGTTGCGTGTTGGCTAATTACCGTTTTGCCCTTTCTTTGTATTTTGGCCTAATCTTCATGATTTTCACTAGTTCTTCACTTAATTGCTCACTTAATATTTTAATAGTTAATTTAGAATTGTGAGGTGTTATAATCACCCCACCTTTTAGAATTTTGTCCGCAAAATTAACATCCTAATGATCTCGTAACACGAGGTGTAATCGGGGAATCTAATCTTTCCACTCTCGACTGGCCTACTTAGGCGTGCATCTTTAAAAATTTACATTCGTCACAAGCATAACCTCATTTTTGTGGTATCCATCATTACTTAATCTTTCACAAACTTGATAATTTCGGGGATCTGGCCCCTTAATTCATTATATTTTCGCTATTTCCTTAAACCACTGTTGCATTTTCGTTAATTGTAGTTCATAATATACTCATTTTCCAACTTGTCACTTATGGTGCCACGACCTTTAATTCACAATACTTTAAGCTCTTCATGGCTTACGGTTACACTTTCACCAATTTATAGGTAATATATGACCACATTACAATTTGTCTGTCTCACTTCATCTTATTCTCATCTTTATCTATCTTTCTGACCCAATGTCGTTCCCAAAAATCTCTAGTCGTTTCCATACTAAGCTCTGACCGTTCTCATGTACATTCACTAGTTATTCCTGGAGTATTTCCAACTCACACTTTCTTTAGTACTTAACTCTTTTCATCGTCCTCACTGTATCAACAATATCCCACATCTCTTTTGTGCCAGTCTTTTTCACTGATGTTACTAACCTTATCATTTCGTTGCTTTCTTGGCTTCCACCTAAGCACATACTTTATAGTTTCGAAGGCACTTTGTCGTATCCTATAATTCCAACTCACACTAAATTCTATACTCATATACTTTACTTTTCCTTGTTACGTGTCTTCACCTCTTCTTAGGTACTCACAGCTATATCTTTCTCTTTGTGATACGAAACTAACAATCCTCACAATAGTTTATATTTCCGATTAACCATTTAAGGTTCTTTAACCACAAACACACTACTGAGTTTTTCCATCTACAATTCATATTTATAATTTACACTCACTGTTACTCTCTTCATTAATTTAACCATCTCAACTTTATCAACTCAGTCAGCTCAACTCCATACTCAGACCTCTCACAGTCTAAACACAACACTCATCAATGACCTCCACATCGAGGCCTCATGCTTAATATTTTCACCCAGTAACTGTTTTTAACTTTTCATTCCATTCCGATGTTGCAATTTAACCATATGTTCCACTTATTTATATTTTTCGTAATCATCGTCACTTAATCATGGATGTCAAATTCAAAACACTATTACCTTACAGCTTTACTAACTTCCACCAAACACCCTGGAACAATTCAGTTTCCAAACCCATTTCACTATTAACTGATGGACCACTCAAAATGTCATATCTCTCATATACAAGTCCCATCCTATAGGAATCTTTGAAACTTAATTATCAAGTCACATAAAACTAAATCCATCATTGCCACTACTTCTACAATTCACCATCGGTTGGTATATCAGTCTCTCAGAATATTCAAAGCTACTACAAACACTCGTTCATACCTCATTAGTACATAATCAAAACATCATCAAAATTGTGCATTTTCCACACACTTTCCACCATAAGTGGCATATGCGATTATATATAACACTCTTCCATCTACTTTACCAGTAAAACCAAGCTATTCACTCTTTGGTAACCAATCACAACTCTAGTTTCCATCTATTATTACACATTCGTACTTGACTCTGTTACAATTTACCTTTTATTAAGGCTAATAAGTCACTATTTTAACCTGAACTCTTGATAATCACTAGCCTTCCTAGAAGGACACTCACTCAACCTGTCAACATCAATCACGCTATTATTTCTTTCATCATAAGGCGAGAATTCCAACAACTTACTACCTCACTTGGAGCCGAAATTATTTCATCAGGCTTACTTTACACCCACAATAATGCTTCACTATCACACTTCAAAATTCTTACACTCTATGCCTCACCTCTTATATCTAAATCTGACATACTATTGTCCATTTACAAATATATGACCTCACATTTTGCATTAATCACATGGAAAAACCCTCTTAATACAGTGGGTAACAACATTCACAGGTTTAACCCCTCGAGCTCATGCTGTCCTAAGGGCCCTAGATGTAATGACCCACCGATCAGAGAATCCACCCATATGATCCATGTCGTAATAATAACTTACCATTAGTTGTCCCTATTCTAGGGGCATCCCCCATATGTTTCGTCTTTGTGCATTTATCTCAATTAGCTATACAGAACTAACAGTTACACCAACGCCGAATACTTCCTCATCTCACATTACTCTTATAAGCTAATAATAGTCTCCAGGAACATAATCCGCACAGAAATACCCATACTATCACGTCTTACAACATGCACCCATTGTATAGAGGAATCTGTATTCATAATACACCTGCATATAACAGCCAACGTGTACCTAGTACACACCAGATTACATATGGACCCAGTCCATTTGGTGTCTGTATAATACCCGTGTAGTAGTATATTAATCATATCACATATATGTATGGTGCACTGTTTCTTCCTTGATTATTCTTCTAAAGATTGTTTACTCTTTTACTTTAACTACTCACCTGTCATAGTTCGTAACATAATTTCTACTCCATGAATCCTAAGCTTTTCTCAAAGTTTTGTACACATTTCACATCTCTTAAGATAAATATCATATTTCTCATCACACAGGGATCTTCTAATCATCTCCATAATTAGTGTAACACCCACTCTTGTATGCATCCAAGAGGGTTGTTTGCTAAATCGTATTAGAGTCGCAGCGATATAGAACTCAATAAAAAAACTTATCAAATAACATTTAAATTTATCACTTTTAAAACGTTCAGATTTGATTCTCATATAAATAAATTAAGTAAAACGAAATCGATTATCAAACAAAGGAAATTTCAAGGATAAAACCATTTGCTGAAGTTTCTACACTTTTCAGAAAACCTTGCTGCCTTATAAAATCTGTATAAAGTCAGATTCAGCAGCGTAAAAAAATATTCAAAGCTACTGAGAAACTAGACATCCGGGGCGTCGCGTACATATAAATTATACGCGATTCGGAGGTGTATAGCCCCACGGAACCGAACACGCAAGATGCTTACGAATTATGTCTATTTTCTGGAAAACCTGCTGTCTTGCGAAAATCATTATAATTCATACAGATATCGTTTGAACATAAGTACTGCATAATCTTAAAGTACATTTCCGGGGCTTCGCGTGCATATAAATTATGCCTCATTTCAAGGTCCGTAGCCCCGGAATGACTACGTTAAAGTTGCTCCCAAAAATCAGTTTTCAACAATTTCACAGCCCTTCAATTAGCAGCTCAAAATTTAGTTTTTACCAAAACATTTCAGCATTTTCCAAATCACTAAAGGGTCATCAAAGACTAGAATCCAACAATAAATCAACTCCATAACTTAATACAGTCATCCAAACAAATAAATCAGTATCATCAAGATCCAACCAACAACACAATACAACAACACGCATAGCTAAAGTCTTTAAAATCAAGTCTTCATATGCTCTTCCGCCCTCCTGCCATTTTATCAAAACAGCAGCCCCAAAGGGGTGAGAAAAATATCCCAGTAGAGTGATGACAAAACAGAATGCAAAAGCATTTGCTAGATACATAAATAATGAACATAAACAAGCTTAAATATACTTATACATATGCTGCCAAGATACTAATCAAGATGCGTATATAACGCCACTACAAAAAATGATGTGATTTGTGGAGGTTATTTAGTGGAGGTCAATAAAACCCCCAAAAAAATATATGAATTATGGCATTTTTTATGAACGCCACTTTTCAAAAAAAATTGTTGTTAATTTACATTATGTGGCAGGTTTTGACCGCCATAATTTGTATAAATTTTTTAAAATTTGTGAATAATTCTTAATCTTTATTTGATGACCGCTGCTACATGTAATTTTAAAAATATATTTGTTTTTTCATCAAACCGTAACACTAACACGTTCTTCTTCTTATTCTATGGTGAAAAATGGGATGTACTGGCGGTTTCCTTCAGGCGGTTGATAATAATCGACCTTAATCCCAAAGCTCAGAGCTTCCCAATTTCGTTCCTGCTTATTCCACGATTCCTTCCCAAGTAGTTTTCCCCAATCTCTCATTCCCATGTTTCGTTCCTTTATGTTGTAGAGTAAGATACCATACCACACTGCATTAAAGAAAACCTCTCTCCTCATTCTTCTGTACGCGCTTTTGTTTTCTTCAATGGCATCTCAATTTCAAAACGTCATTGCCAAATCTTTCACGATTCTTCATGGAGGTAACACGATTTTCACTATCTGTAATTTCTTGATTCATCTTCCGTTTGTCCAGATTTATTTTCCATGCTTAATTGTTTTCATTTAAGGATTTTATGTCTATAGAATTTTTTAATTTCATTTGATGAGGTATTATTTTATTTTTTGGGGATTATATTTTTTATTTTTTCTGCTCTGGTGGATCTTTTATGAGTTGTGTTTCTTGATTAGTTGTTATTGGATTTGGATTTTTGAAATGTTGTTGTTTATGTTGATGTGGAAGTAATGTTGATGTGTTTGATTTGATTGTTTCAAAGTATGGGCAGTTTAATTGATATATTTCATGTTATAGAATCTATGAACATTACATGTTTGATGGAATGTCA
Organism: Gastrolobium villosum; assembly: GCA_032173675.1. Classification (NCBI taxonomy): domain Eukaryota; kingdom Viridiplantae; phylum Streptophyta; class Magnoliopsida; order Fabales; family Fabaceae; genus Gastrolobium; species Gastrolobium villosum. Next base: position 31,151 of record JAVKPL010001274.1, on the reverse strand, counting down.
ATTTCGGTACCATGAATTGCTTATTAGGTTTTGAGTGAGTGTGATGTTCAATTTCAAGCTCTCACTAATTTGGTACATGAGGTCATTACATGCAAACAACAAATGTAGTTTAAACAGGATGGAAACAACTTTGGTGATTTGCACACTCACTTAAGGTTCAATTTTATTACTTTCTCTTTCTTTCAACTCTTAATGAAATCGGACATGCATATCCAAATGGCAACCCCATTGATTAGTACAACTTTTTTTACAAAGTAGTTTCTTGGACATTTTGGCCTGATGATTATCTTGTAATTTATACATTAATTAGTAGCATGAAAATTGATTTGAAGAAGGAAAAACTGATGGTTCCCGCACCACAGTTTGGAATCACGGTTATTTTTTGGTTGATATACATAGTTTGCAGACGAAGGAAATTTAGTTTTTTAGGATGTAAGTTTGTCTGTGTGGAGTGGCTAACTGCTCCCAAACAGTTACTGGGTGTTATCCCTTTTAACCAGTTTGGGTTGAGATTTAGTCGGCTACAATGTGGAAAGTCATACCATATAGTTTGTCAGTGTGGAATGATAATGTCTTATATTTTGTGTGATACAGGGTGGTGCAAAGAAGGTCATCATTTCGGCCCCCAGCAAAGATGCTCCCATGTTTGTAGTAGGTGTTAATGAGAAAGAATACAAGCCAGAGCTTAATATTATTTCTAATGCTAGCTGCACAACCAACTGCCTTGCTCCACTTGCAAAGGTTACCAAACTTTACCGATATTTAATCCTCAAATTTTCATGCTGCTTTGACTGCATGAGGTCTTAACTGTACCTTGTCAATTGTGTAGGTTATTAATGACAGGTTCGGCATTGTTGAGGGCCTGATGACCACCGTTCATTCCATCACTGGTGGGTCTATTGCTAGTTGTTTCCTGTTGCATTTCTTGTCCTATTACATGCTAAATCATTCTTTTCTTGCTGCTTTGCAAATCAGCCACCCAAAAGACTGTTGATGGGCCATCCAGCAAAGACTGGAGAGGTGGAAGAGCTGCTTCATTCAACATCATTCCTAGCAGTACTGGAGCTGCTAAGGTGAATATGGGGACATCCTATGCTTTCCTCATTCCTGCTATTTCCATTGCTTTTTCTACCAGGATGACTATATTTTTAGATCCACATCAGGTTAGTGGGTTCATGTTTTTGTGCAATAGCTCTCTCTGATTACTACTTGATGTGGATTTAATTAATGAGTAGTATTGTACCCCAAAAATAAAAAATAAAATTAATGAGTAGTATTGAGATGCTGGGTTTCTTTTAATGGGAAAAAGAGAAAGAAGCAAACGTGTTTACTTGGAAATGGATGAGTTTTTATTAGCGGTTTTGGAGAAAGGTGTTAGTAGGCATCATTGATGTTAATTGATTCTTGATTGAATTTTTCAGAGATTTAAACAATCCGTGAGAGCTATACAAGGAGCACTTATTGTTGCATCAATTGTTCAAATCATTATTGGCTTTTTTGGATTCTGGAGGATTTTTGCCAGGTAGAATAACAACGACATGCTCATTTGGCTCCTATGAAATATCAGTAATAACTCAATTATATAAACCATTGATGCCGCAGGTATCTCAGTCCCCTCAGTGCGGTTCCCCTTGTCACTCTGACTGGCCTAGGGCTTTTTGTATTGGGGTTTCCAAAAGTACATACATTGCTCTTTTTGTTATGTATATTTGTATTATGTTATAGAGATTCATTTTGCGTGCAGTAATTTTTTTTTTTTTTTGGCTTCAAAAGATGCGGACCCCACAAAATATTGTGTGTGTAGGAAACTTTTTGTGGTCACGTTAAATGATAAATGCAAACCCTTGTAATATAAAGTAATATTGTAACTTACTGGTTACAGAGAGAAGGAGGAACTTAATGAAGTAGTGACCGTAAAAATTGAGGAGCTTATAGCTGAGTTTCAGGGAAATCATCTGCATCCATTTGACCCTGCTGTGGATAAAATCATAAAAGGCTTTACTCACTTCAAGATCAACGAATTCGAGAACACTTACAAATTAATTAACTCTTCATTGTTATGCCTATATATGATTTCTCTCTCTGACCATGTTATTTCAATTACAAAGTACTGTATAATTAATATGAACACATGCATGCTTCTTTTTATATATGGCAGCAAGCACCGGGATCTGTATGCCGAACTTGCTCTTGACCAAAAACCTAAGGTGATTACTTAAAGTTGGATTATGGTATGTGTAATTTTGTTTACAAAATTTTTCTCATCAATCTCTGTTTTAAATTTTTATATGTGGTGTAGTTTCTGGTATTTGCTTGCTCTGACTCTAGAGTGAGTCCCACTTTTATTCTCAACTTCCAACCTGGAGAAGCTTTCATGGTCCGCAACATTGCTAACATGGTCCCTCCATTTAATCAGGTCTCTCTTTCACTATTCTTCGCAACTCCTAAATTATTTTCTTATTTCCCTTTCTTGATTTGAAATGATTTTATCTTTTCAGGAGTTACTACAAATGTACAAACCAGAAATTATATGAATGCTAAGCCAAGAAGCAAGTGCAGCGACTTGATCGGTATCCATGATTTTTAGGCACATTATATGCGGTGAGACTAATCCTGTGATGAATTCCACATTATTATGCGGTTTTGCTTTTTTTAGGCACTTCATTAATTGGATTGCATGGTGAGTATCAATGTATGTCTTGCACTTTATTATATTGATATTGATGTGGCACTATTTTTCTTTTTCTATCATTATTATAATAATGAATTAGCTGAAGCTAAATATTTAATGAGTTTAATTAAATTTTTCTTTTTTTTTTTTGCAGTATTCCTATGGCCTATGGGAACACCATATGTTTACAAACTTACCCAGAATGACAACAATAAATATGGTAATAATAGACTAATTTCAAGTAAATATTAATTGTTTTATTAAATATATGATATATATTTTTATTAAACAACTATATCTTGTCTATCAGCTTTTATATGAATTTGCAACTTTTCGTTGAGAAAAATATTTTACTTTGATTGTAATTTTACTATTAGTTTATTAGTGAAGTTTAAGTGCCTCATTTTTTTTTAGGAATGCCAAAATTACTAAATAAATTGGGGCATGAAGTGAAACATTTTGTGGAGGTTTTTAACCTACATAAAATCAAACATATTGTGGAGGTTGAAGAATGCTAGAAATTGCAACATTTTGTGGAGGTTTTTAACCTACAGAAAATCAAAAATATTGTGGAGGTTGAAGAATGCCAGAAATTGCAACATTTTGTGGAGGTTTTTAACCTACAGAAAATCAAACATATTGTGGAGGTTGAAGAATGCCAGAAATCGCAACATTTGTGGGGGTTTGAAACCTTCAAAAAATACTTTAACAAATAGTGTCGTTGCACACAAAACCCCCACAAAATAGGTTGTGGCGCATGTAATACTGGGGTTTGGGGGAACCCCCACAAATATATGCTGTGGGGGACAAAGACCTCCACTAGTTGCAAATATAACCTCCACAAATCACATCATTTTTTGTAGTGCGCCAAGAGTACGTAATTCGCATCATCATGCGCGTACTAACCAAGACAGTGGAAGGGCCTCCCTTAATGGCTCCTTGGAGGGTTCCAACTGTATCCTAAGCGGACTGAAACCAAGTGTCCTAAGACCCTGGTACCAAAGGGATGCCTACATGATGCGTGCTCAAACGTATGCATAGTTTTCGAAAATAGTTTTTATTGCAACATGGAATTTATGCATGAATGTTATGTCTTGCGTCACACACAGCATACAAGATAAAAATTCATGAATGCACATGTATATCTAGATAATATTCAAGACTTAGCATATAATATCTCAAGGCTACAACATATATAAAATCAAGAGATTCAAGATTTCGAGACAAGCAGATTTCAATATACATAATACCAAAGTACGGAGCTACGGTCAAGCTTTGTGCTCCAACTAGCAATCAAGAAGGTAGTGTCACCACACACTCACCTCAAAAGTCACAAGTGTTTTACCGGGCAGCAGCGGATATCCAAAGTTTCAAGGGTCTTACGCACCTAATATACAAGTACCACAAATCAAAATATATCACAAACGATTCCTAAGACTACCAACAAGTTTTCCAAGCTTAAAAACTCTATTACCCCATTCGGCCATCCTAGTTCTCTCTCCCCAACATATTATGACTCCAACTTACTCTTTACCAATGCTAAACAGAGACTTCAATCAATCCCAAACAGAATCGGTTTTAGCACAAAAAGGATCCTCAAATTGCAATTTCTTCTATACTACTCAAGGTGCGCAAAAAGGCCTAATATCATGCTGTCTAAATAAATTAAATGGAACATAGACTACACCTAGGCTGAAACAGAAAAGGTTTAAGTACATAAAGGCTTAAGACATGAGTTTAAATAAAATCTAACAAGACAAGGGTGTGAGGAAGACAGCCTAACAACATGCAGAATTTAATTAAGAACAGGGCTAGGCTCAAATCCAATTTTACTAACACAGATTCGGTTTTATCTAGACAAATCATTAGAGAAAATTATTTCTAAACCCAAACTTCTTCATAAGGAGCGCTACATACAGCCCTCTTTATCTAAGTTCTGAACAATATATGATACACTGACACAGCCCCATCTAATTTTATTAAAAGAGTATTTCAAGGTTCAATTTCATTATATAATCAATCTAAAGTCTAAGGATAGAAACTGGCAGAATATAAAACATACAATAGCTAAAAATACTACTTCCTAAGCATGCTTCTAGGTTTAACAGAAGGGAAAAGAAGAGGGATTTTTGTGCCTACCTCTAGGCAACACACAAGGAAACCGAACAGAACCAAGGAGCAGCAACACAACTTCTACAACGATGAGTGTGCGCACAAAGGGGGAGGGAAAACAGTGCTTGCTGTTCAGATCTCCAAGAGTGCAGCTTCGGCTGGGTAAAAGAAAGGAGATGAAGGTTTGATGTTAATGGTAACTCTTGAGAAGTCCACGGTTTTAAGGTGAGGAAGGGGATCAGAATATGGTTTGGAATTTTTCTTTCTTTCTTCTTGGTGGTCCTACAATCACGGCTTTGATAGGGAATAGGGAAGAAGAATTAATTTTCCAACTTGTGGCCTCACAACAAAGCTCATAAAATAGGGAAGAATGAAGAAATGGTGCTCCTTGCATCTCCCTCTCTCTTAGGCGTCCAAGAAGAAGCAATTGGTGGCATAATTTCTGCCCAAAGGAGTGACATGCAAACTGACTTCAGATCCCTAATTGGGTGCATGCCCTAAATCTGCAGATGTTTTAAGATAAAGCTGAATAGGTAGGAGGTTGCAGCAAGCAATCAGCTCCCTTTTTACACTCTCAATGCGCATGGACATGGAAAGGAGGGGCAGATCTGACTCACTTTGGTAAGTGCAGCAAGGAGCAGATTTTTGAGGAGTCCAATGCGCACACAAGAGGAATATTAGGGTTTGCTTAGCATGAAGAGGTGACTCACAATGGGGGCTGGCTTGGAGTAGCATTAGGGTGAAATTAGGGTAAATTGTAATGGAGTTGGGCTGACCCATGGATACTTTCCCAAAGCCCCAAGACTTCGGCCCACACCACCTAAAGCTTAAGAAAAATGCTAGCCAAATGTTAAGTCCAAGCTCTACATCTCTATGGTCTATTATGACCAGCCCAAAACAAATTCTCACCTAATATACTAATTTAATAATTCCCTAACACAATATTAATTCATACAAATACAATGTAACTAGAAATCCAAGCAAGCAATGCACATACTCAAATTCAACATAATGACTACAAGCCTCATAGCAATATATTTTATTTCTACTTACGTGGGATGTTACACTCTCCCCACCAAAATAGAATTTTGTCCGCAAAATTAGACTTTCTTGCTAATTAAACAGTTCAGGATAGCGTTCCCGTGTTTTATCTTCACGTTCCCAAGTGGCTAGAAATGCTGATTTATTGTTCCACAACACTTTCACCAAAGGTATCTCCTTGGAACAGAGTTGTTTAACAGATCTCTCGAGAATTCGACACGGCTGAACATGATACGTCAAATTCTCTTTTAACTCAACTTCCTCCGGCTGTAGTACATGAGATGTATCAGAGAGATATCTCCTAAGCTGCGACACATGAAATACATCATGAATCCCTGACAGATTAGGCGGTGATGCCAACCGATAAGCTGATTCTCCAATCCTGTCCAAAATAAGGTAAGGTCCCAAATATCTCGGACTTAATTTCCTTACTCCCATTCTCCTGCCGAGTCCCGATGAGGGAGAGATTCTCAAAAGTACGTGGTCTCCCACTTCAAAAGATAAGGGCCTATGACGATTGTCATAATAACTTTTCTGCCTTGCCTGGGCCCGCTGCATATTTTCTTTAATCTTCTGCACCTGCTCAAATGTTTCCTGAATCATATCGGGTCCCAAAATACTACGCTCGCCAACTTCAACCCAACACAGCGGGGATCTACACTTCCTCCCATACAATGCTTCATACGGTGCCATTCGGATGCTGGAATGATAACTGTTGTTATACGCAAATTCTACCAAAGGAAGATACCTGTCCCAACTGCCTCCTTGCTCTAAGATGCATGCTCGTAACATATCCTCTAGGACCTGAATAATGCGTTCCGTCTGGCCATTTGTTTGCGGATGATACGCAGTACTCAACTTCAAGTGGGTCCCGAGAGCTCGCTGAAAGGACTCCCAAAACTTAGAGGTGAACTTGGGATCACGATCACTGACAATACTGGTAGGAACTCCATGCAACTTCACAATTTCTCGAAGGTAGATCCTGGCAAGCTTCTCTGTATTATACGTCGTCCGAACACATAAGAAATGAGCTGATTTCGTCAACCGATCAACAATTACCCAAATGGCATCATATCCTTCTCGTGTCCGAGGAAGTCCAACTACAAAATCCATAGCAATACTATCCCACTTCCATTCAGGAATCTCCAGAGGTTGCAGGAGTCCCGAAGGTTTCTGATGTTCATACTTCACCTTCTGACATGTAAGACACCGAGCTACATACTCCGCAATATCCCATTTCATACCTGGCCACCAGAATGAATTCTTCAAGTCATGGTACATTTTTGTGGATCCAGGATGCACGACATAATTACCCTTATGAGCCTCCTGCAAAACTTCTTGCTTCAAATCTTCATTTGGAACCACTAAACGACCTTGGAATCTCAACATTTCATTCTCATCCCACACTACATCTTGGTTACCAGCCAAGCTATGGACTAGCTCCTCCTCTCTCTGAGCTTCCTTGATTCTACGGAGTAACTCATTTTCTATTCTTACGCTGCCCAACCTTATGCTACGTCTTCTTTTAACAACAGACAAATTCATATCTCGGAAAGCCTCAAATAATTTAAGCTCTTCTATCATCAGAGTTGCAGTGTGCAAAATCTTTCGACTCAAAGCATCGGCTACCACGTTTGCTTTGCCAGGGTGATATTTAAGTTCAAACTCATAGTCCTTTAAGAATTCCATCCATCGCCACTGTCTCATATTTAATTCCTTCTGATCGAACAAGTACTTCAGACTCTTATGATCGTTGAACACATCAAACTGTGATCCGTACAAATAATGCCTCCAGGTTTTTAGTGCGAAAACTATGGCTGCCAACTCCAAGTCATACGTCGGATAATTTTCTTCATGCGATTTTAATTGTCGAGAGGCATAAGCTACAACCATCCGGTCCTGCATTAACACACATCCAAGTCCCTTCAAGGATGCATCATAGTATACTTCGAACTTTCTAGTTGGATCTGGAATGGTAAGTATCGGAGCACTCGTCAATCTAGTCTTCAGCTCCAGGAAACATTCTTCACAATCTTCGGTCCACTCAAAAGGCACGTCCTTCCGAGTGAGACGGGTGAGAGGCTGCACTAATCGCGAGAAATTCTGGATGAACCTTCGATAATAACCTGCTAAACCCAAGAAACTTCGTACTTCAGTGACGGTCCTGGGTCGTTCCCAATTCATTACTGCTTCAACCTTGCTGGGATCCACCGCGATACCTTATACTGAAATTACGTGGCCCAGAAACTGGACTTCACTAAGCCAGAATTCACACTTAGACCACTTTGCATACAACTCTTTTTCCTTAAGGATTTGCAGAACAATCCTCAAGTGTTCTGCGTGCAGTTCTTTATTGAGGGAATAAATCAGAATGTCATCGATGAACACAATAACAAACTGATCCAGAAATGGGCGAAAGATGCGGTTCATATAATCCATGAATACCGCTGGCGCATTTGTAAGTCAGAACGTAATCACCTGATATTCGTAATGCCCATAACGAGTTCTGAAAGATGTTTTCGGAATATCCTCCGGTTTGACCCAGATTTGATGGTACCCTGATCTTAAATCTATTTTTGAAAAGACTCTGGCACCCCTCAGCTGGTCCATCAAATCATCTATTCTCGGAAGCGGATACTTGTTCTTCACAGTTACTTTGTTCAGCTGACGATAATCTACACACAGACGTAGACTGCTATCCTTCTTCTTGATCAGGATTGCTGGAGCACCCCAAAGGGAAGTACTGGGTCTAATGAATTCTTTTGCCAACAGCTCTTCTATTTGCTTCTTCAATTCCCGAAGTTCTAAAGGTGCCATGCGATACGGAGCAATGGAAATAGGTCCAACTCAGGGAATAAGTTCAATGGGAAATTCAATTTCCCGATGAGGAGGTAATCGAGGGATTTCATCTGGGAACACCTCCTCGAACTCATTAACAACAGGAGCATTCTGAATTGGTTTGTCGATTGGAGTCTCAGACTCAATCAACAACAGATATCCTGCAGCTCCTCGAAGGAGCTCCTTTCTAACTTGTAACAAGGAAATAATGGAAAAGGGCTAAAAATTACCATCTCTTGGAGGAACAATGACCTTCCCAGCTTGACAGTCCAACGTTATCCCGTTCTTTGCCAACCAGTCCATACCGATAATCACATCAAAATTGAATACCGGTAGAACCACTAAATCGACGGTGTAGGTGTTTCCTTCATATTGCAAAATAACACCACTGCGGATTTCTGAGGCCGTACAGGATCCTCCAGTAGGGGTACTGATATTTATCACGTAGGGTAACGGAGCCGGGGTAATGCCTATTCTCATAGCAACGTGCTTGGCCATAAAAGAACCTGATGCTCCAGAATCAAAAATAACAGAAATATCATGCCCATTCAAAATTACATTACCTCGAATCAGGTTGGGATACTTCTGAGCCTCGTTTGCATCCAGGGTGAACACCCGAGCCTGAGTAGGATTACGGTTCGGATTATGTGGACAATCAGAAATAAAGTGTCCTGATTGACCGCACCCATAGCACAAGTTGTTTCCACGTCGGCAAACTCCAGTGTGATTCTTCTCGCAAGTAGGACAAGCATAAGAACTCTGTCATCCAGCAGATGGTTGACCAGGAGTATTATTTCTTTTGAAGTTTCCAGTCCGAGCTTGTAACTGCGGACCCTTGCCTCTACCCATTCTGGTAATCTTTCTGAAAAATCGGCCCACTTTGCTTCCTCCCTGAGATTGCACTGGCTGCTTATTTAGATTCTTTGCTTCGTTGATGATTCCTTCCGCCTGCCGACTCTGATTAATTACTTCAGGCAGAGTGCAATTAGCTGTAGTCAACATGAGCTTTCGGATCTCCGGGTGCAGTCCACTTTCAAATTTCTCCACTTGCCATTCCTCGTCATAGATGTTTCGATCAAAGTTAGCATATTCCATCAACTGCGCAAATTTGGCAATGTACTCATTGACGGTCATGTTGTCCTGCCTTAGCGACAGCAACTCAGTATGTTTCATTCTCCTCATAGCCTTCAGAAAATACTTGTCCAGGAAAACCCTTCTGAACACGGCCCAAGTCAGATCAACGTTTTGAGCTCGCAGCAGAGCCCTCGCACCGGTCCACCAAGTTAGAGCTTCTCCCATCAGCTGATATGAAGCATAATCAGTTTTCTGCTCCTCTGGACATCCCATTTGTTCAAATATATGCTCGATCATCTGCAGCCATCTTGCTGCAGCTTCCGGATTGTCCCCACCCTCAAAGGTAGGTGGCTGAAAATTGCGGAAATATTTCAACCTTCGTTGGGCAAGTTCCTCAGCATTGATGTTCAGCGGTGGCTGATTCGGGTTCTGTTGCCGATATTCTCGCCACTCCTGACTCATGTTTTGGACAAAAGTGGCCAGTCCACCGACAGTAGTGATAAGGTTTTCTTCTGCATTGCTTGGCCTTCCCCGAGTAGAACCGCGGTTACCTGCCATGATTCTGCACTCACAATATCACGAAATGAGCTGATCAGACTCACTGCAAATTATTTATGACAGCAATCCCAAGTAGGTACTCGAGTTCAAATCGGGTAGGTTAACAATGCATCAGTCCCTTATCACAGAATAATTCTAATGGTCTAACTATTTAAGCTAATATATCTCTAATGATTTAAATAATTTATCACACAGCAAGCCACAAATATTTACAGTCAATCACAATCATTAAGCAAGCAACAAGTAATTCACCGAAAAACAAATACCAAGGACCGAAACTGCTTTGATACCAATTAGTGTAACACCCACTCTTGTATGCATCCAAGAGGGTTGTTTGCTAAATCGTATTAGAGTCGCAACGATATAGAACTCAATAAAAAAACTTATCAAATAACATTTAAATTTATCACTTTTAAAACGTTCAGATTTGATTCGCATATAAATAACTTAAGTAAAACGAAATCGATTATCAAACAAAGGAAATTTCAAGGATAAAACCATTTGCTGAAGTTTCTACACTTTTCAGAAAACCTTGCTGCCTTATAAAATCTGTATAAAATCGGATTCAGCAGCGTAAAAAAATATTCAAAGCTACTGAGAAACTAGACATCCGGGGCGTCGCGTACATATAAATTATACGCGATTCGGAGGTGTATAGCCCCACGGAACCGAACACGCAAGATGCTTGCGAATTATGTCTATTTTCTGGAAAACCTGCTGTCTTGCGAAAATCATTATAATTCATACAGATATCTTTTGAACATAAGTACTGCATAATCTTAAAGTACATTTCCGGGGCTTCGCGTGCATATAAATTATGCCTCATTTGAAGGTCCGTAGCCCCGGAATGACTACGTTAAAGTTGCTCCCAAAAATCAGTTTTCAACAATTTCACAGCCCTTCAATTAGCAGCTCAAAATTTAGTTTTTACCAAAACATTTCAGCATTTTCCAAATCACTAAAGGGTCATCAAAGACTAGAATCCAACAATAAATCAACTCCATAACTTAATACAGTCATCCAAACAAATAAATCAGTATCATCAAGATCCAACCAACAACACAATACAACAACACGCATAGCTAAAGTCTTTAAAATCAAGTCTTCATATGCTCTTCCGCCCTCCTGCCATTTTATCAAAACAGCAGCCCCAAAGGGGTGAGAAAAATATCCCAGTAGAGTGATGACAAAACCAGAATGCAAAAGCATTTGCTAGATACAGAAATAATGAACATAAACAAGCTTAAATATACTTATACATATGCTGCCAAGATACTAATCAAGATGCGTATATAATGCCAAGAGTACGTAATTCGCATCGTCATGCGCGTACTAACCAAGACAGTGGAAGGGCCTCCCTTAATGGCTCCTTGGAGGGTTCCAACTGTATCCTAAGCGGACTGAAGCCAAGTGTCCCAAGACCCTGGTACCAAAGGGATGCCTACATGATGCGTGCTCAAACATATGCATAGTTTTCGAAAATAGTTTTTATTGCAACATGGAACTTATGCATGAATGTTATGTCTTGCGTCACACACAGCATACAAGATAAAAATTCATGAATGCACATGTATGTCTAGATAATATTCAAGACTTAGCATATAATATCTCAAGGCTGCAGCATATATAAAATCAAGAGATTCAAGATTTCGAGACAAGCAGATTTCAATATACATAATACCAAAGTACGGAGCTACGGTCAAGCTTTGTGCTCCAACTAGTAATCAAGAAGGTAGTGTCACCACACACTCACCTCAAAAGTCACAAGTGTTTTACCGGGCAGTAGCGGATATCCAAAGTTTCAAGGGTCTTACGCACCTAATATACAAGTACCACAAATCAAAATATATCACAAACGATTCCTAAGACTACCAACAAGTTTTCCAAGCTTAAAAACTCTATTACCCCATTCGGCCATCCTAGTTCTCTCCCCAACATATTATGACTCCAACTTACTCTTTACCAATGCTAAACAGAGACTTCAATCAATCCCAAACAGAATCAGTTTTAGCACAAAAAGGATCCTCAAATTGCAATTTCTTCTATACTACTCAAGGTGCGCAAAAGGCCTAATATCATGCTGTCTAAATAAGTTAAATGGAACATAGAATACACCTAGGCTGAAACAGAAAAGGTTTAAGTACATAAAGGCTTAAGACATGAGTTTAAATAAAATCTAACAAGACAAGGGTGTGAGGAAGACAGCCTAACAACATGCAGAATTTAATTAAGAACAGGGCTAGGCTCAAATCCAATTTTACTAAAACAGATTCGGTTTTATCTAGACAAATCATTAGAGAAAATTATTTCTAAACCCAAACTTCTTCATAAGGAGCGCTACATACAACCCTCTTTATCTAAGTTCTGAACAATATATGATACACTAACACAGCCCCATCTAATTTTATTAAAAGAGTATTTCAAGGTTCAATTTCATTATATAATCAATCTAAAGTCTAAGGATAGAAACTGGCAGAATATAAAACATACAATAGCTAAAAATACTACTTCCTAAGCATGCTTCTAGGTTTAACAGAAGGGAAAAGAAGAGGGATTTTTGTGCCTACCTCTAGGCAACACACAAGGAAACCGAACAGAACCAAGGAGCAACAACACAGCTTCTACAACGATGAATGTGCGCACAAAGGGGGAGGGAAAACAATGCTTGCTGTTCAGATCTCCAAGAGTGCAGCTTCGGCTGGGTAAAAGAAAGGAGATGAAGGTTTGATGTTAATGGTAACTCTTGAGAGGTCCACGGTTTTAAGGTGAGGAAGGGGATCAGAATATGGTTTGGAATTTTTCTTTCTTTCTTCTTGGTGGTTCTACACTCACGGCTTTGACAGGGAATAGGGAAGAAGAATTAATTTTCCAACTTGTGGCCTCACAACAAAGCTCATAAAATAGGGCAGAATGAAGAAATGGTGCTCCTTGCATCTCCCTCTCTCTTAGGCGTCCAAGAAGAAGCAATTGGTGGCATAATTTCTGCCCAAAGGAGTGACATGCAAACTGACTTCAGATCCCTAATTGGGTGCATGCCCTAAATCTGCAGATGTTTTAAGATAAAGCTGAATAGGTAGGAGGTTGCAGCAAGCAACCAGCTCCCTTTTTACACTCTCAATGCGCATGGACATGGAAAGGAGGGGCAGATCTGACTCACTTTGGTAAGTGCAGCAAGGAGCAGATTTTTGAGGAGTCCAATGCGCACACAAGAGGAAGATTAGGGTTTGCTTAGCATGAAGAGGTGACTCACAATGGGGGCTGACTTGGAGGAGCATTAGGGTGAAATTAGGGTAAATTGTAATGGAGTTGGGCTGACCCATGGATACCTTCCCAAAGCCCCAAGACTTCGGCCCACACCACCTAAAGCTTAAGAAAAATGCTAGCCCAATTGCTAAGTCCAAGCTCTACATCTCTATGGTCTATTATGACCAGCCCAAAATAAATTCTCACCTAATATACTAATTTAATAATTCTCTAACACAATATTAATTCATACAAATACAATGTAACTAGAAATCCAAGCAAGCAATGCACATACTCAAATTCAACATAATGACTACAAGCCTCATAGCAATATATTTTATTTCTATTTACGTGGGATGTTACAGTCCAATAACAGAGAACTAACTTCATCTCAATCCTCGCACTGAAATTTACATTAGTCACTGCATTGAAATTCTGCCCCAGTCCTTACACTAAAAATTTTACATTAGCTTTTGCACTAAAATTATACATCAGTCCTTGCACTAAAAACTACTCGTCAGTCCTTGCACTGACACTTGCACCTCTGCTCATTAACTAATCTTATCATTTTCGTTTTGGCATTACACACTAGCTCTTTTGCTAACACATAATTCCATGCTCTATGAACATTTCATTCATCCATTCTTTCGCTAAGCACTTAGTTTCACACTTTATTGCAACTTAGTTCACACTCTAACCACATGGTTTCACATTAGGTTGTGCCTTAGCTTATTCTCTAATCATATCATCTCCTTGTTGTTATACAATGATAACCCATAAAATCATGCCACCGTTCTAATCCATTGCCTGCTACGACTCATATAACATATACTCAATGCTGTATAGCAACCCATCAATTTTTCCTGATCACTTCCACCCTCGGTGGTTGTAGAATATTGCTTACCTTAAAATTACCTCTACTCCGTCTATCAACTCATATCAAATACCAATGTTTTCACAAACACACTACTATTAATAGTACTTACATATAGACCACAAGGTCATAATTTCCTTACAATTCACATTACGGTCTTACACATGATTATACATTTCACCCGTCCTATTCACTTATCATTGACAAGTCTTTCAATTTGAATCGACGTTCATTAACTACAATAGTGCCTTCGTTGTACATTTATCTTATGCCATACATGGCAAATCCTTCACTCTTCCTTATACATATAACACATAATTACTTCATCTCACATATGTTTAATCAACACTACATCTTCATGGATTTCAATCCCGTATTTCAATACCTCTTCAAATTAACACTTCACTAACATAATAATTTTAAGTGGTCAAACCTATAACACCTCGTAAATTCAAATGTGAATTTATATGATATAATGTGGGTTAAAAGGGAAGGATTAGTGAAAATCCTGAAATTGAGGTCAAAATGTGTACCAAGGGCAAAATGGTAATTTACCAGAAACGTAAAACGAGGCATGAAAAATGGAGTAGGAGAACTCAAATGAAAAAATAATGCCGGAAATGGATTCAGGATGAAAAATTGAGTGAATATGCAAGTTTTGAAAATTTTGATGAATAGTGATTTTTCCGGTGTAAAAATATTGTGGTATAATTGTACCGATAAGAATGAAATTTATATGAGTATTTTGAGGAAATAAAAATATGTCATGAAACAGAAAAATATGTAGATTGTGAATTTGTGATTGGAATTGGGTGAGGGATTAAAGTTAAATCGCGTGTGGGCAGGGGCGGACCCACGAATTTGGGTGACCAGGGGCGAAGATAAAAAATGCTAAAGATATTATGCAAACCCAAAATGGACTTCCAATCTTTTGCTATCTAGATGGGCCATCAAATTTCAATGCTGAAAACTATACAAATAATATGGCTTTATATTTTATTATTCATGTTAAGTTAATGAACTGAGTTACAAAAGCATGTGTTTGTAATGTATTTTATTTTATTACTCGACACGATAAACAGGCCTGTTATACAGCTTCCTCGTGCATGCAAACCTGTTGTTGACGTCCGGTTTTGCCCCATATTTTTTAAGAACAGTCACTATATACAAATGGTGCTAGGTGGTACTGGTACTGTTACAATTGAATTGCCTGAGTGGCAAGGGGTCAACTTAAATCTAAGATTTCTTACCCCACAGTATTGCTTGAAATTTTGCCTGTCTTGGAGAATGTCCTACTTAATAGATGCATAATGTTGATTTTGTTTAGTGCAGATGAGTTGTTTAATCTCTCGTATCGCATTGTATTTGTTGTCACCACTTTGAATTCATTATACATTTTCGATACTAATGGCACTTCTCCAATAGCAATATTAAATGGTTTTCATTATGCTGCTGTTACGAAAGGAGAGACACTCATGCGCAGGGAGAGAGCTCCATCATCCAGGTTAAGAGACCATTATTGTAGTTGATGTGTATAGGAAGTTGGAGAGTCCATGTGAGTAGTTAGTTGAGGTATGTACACATGGCAGCCATGTAGTGGATGAGTTAGTTGTCAGTTGAGTTAGTTAGTCGGTTGAGTTAGTTAGCTTGTTGTTGAGAGAATTATAAAAGGAACAGCATGTGTAACAGAAGGGAATCGTTAATGAATAATATTGAGTTTTCTTACCCATTTTTCCTTGTGTTTGAAGTTCTCTCTAACCTGCCGCTCAGGTAGAGTGCAACATTGGTGCTTTCATTCTTGATCTCACAATGAGGGTTCAGGAGGTAGCTGATGAAGTGGCGTTACTCCATAAGCGTTTTGAGGAATCACAGAATCAAATTGCTCTGTTGGTTGCTCAGATGCAACAAATGAATGAGTCAATGGTGGTTTTGCAATCGCGCCCGCAGATTTTTCAAGCGGATCAACAGGAGTCGGTGGTGCAGGCTATGTCGTCTGAAGGAGGAAATGCTCGTGGCGAGAAGGGGACGAAGGAAGTGGTTGATCCACGTTCGTTGTTGAAGTTTGTGAAGATGGAGATTCCATTATTTGGTGGTGTCGATCCAGATAATTGGATTTTCAAGACTGAATTGTTCTTTGATTTGCAGAGAGTTCCACCGGAACTGAAGGTACAATTAGCAGGGTTAAGGATGGAAGGAACAGCTTCTTCGTGGTTCCAATGGAAGTTTCGAAGTGGTACTGTTCGTTCTTGGACGGAATTTGTTACAGCTTTGCGTCAACGTTTCGGAGTTTTACTTCAGAGGCAGGTGACGGGTAATCTTTCCAAACTATCTCAACAAGGTTTGTTGAAAGATTATTTCTTTGAATTTGAAAAATTGATGAATCAGACGCAGAATATCAGTGACGATTTGTTACTGAGTTTCTTTGTGTCGGGTCTGGTTCCTGATTTGAGAAGGGCTTTAGAAATCCATGATCCAAAGTCTTTACAACATGCTATGGAATTAGCGACTGTGTATGACTCTCACTTCTCGGAATTGAAAGTATCCATGACGTCAGGAACGCGGAAAATGCCGTATCGTACTAGCTACTCGAATGAGCAGACGAGTGGTCCGGTTACGAGTTCGACCACTGCTGTTGGTTCTAATGCAGTGAATTCATCAGCAGACACGTCTTCATCTCGACCAAAAATTCCGTTTCGGAAGTTATCGAACGAGGAATTGAGTCGTAAAAGGGAGTTGGGTTTATGTTTTACGTGTGATGACAAGTGGACTTCTAAACATCGATGTCCGAGTAAGATGTTACTCATGGTGGGTGAGGATATGGAGGAGGGTGAGGAGAATATGGTGTGGAACTCACAGGATTTCGTGCAGGAAGATGCAGCGTTACATTCCTTGTCTGAGCGAACATGTAATAAGGCTTTCAAATTTGTGGCTCATATACATGAGAAAGCCATACCAATTTTGGTCGACACTGGCAGTACACACAATTTTGTGAAGACAGAATTGGCCATTGAGTTGGGCTTGCAGATGACCCGTATTAAAAGGATGAGAGTGTTCCTGGGGAATGGGGAATTCATGTTGTGTGACCACAAATGCAGGAAGGTCCACATGTGGCTGCAGGGAGAGGAGTTCATAGTAGACCTATGGGTGCTGAACCTTGAGAAATTGGATATGATTTTGGGTATATGTTGGTTGGAGCAGTTGGGCAAGGTGACACATGATTACCATCATATGTCAATGGAATTTCGATGGAAGGAGAAAGATATTCATCTCACAGCCCTCAATGATCGTGCTGACCAGGAGATGAGCCAGCATGGCCAGGCGGAGTGTTGGGCAATGCAACAGGAGGAGTCACCGTCCAATGTTAATGAGGTGAGTGTGGAATTATTATCATTGAAATCCTCTATTCATGAATTACTGTGGCCGATACTTCTGCAGTTCCACTCTGTCTTTGATATTCCAAGAGAATTGCCACCTTTTCGAGACACAGTACATGCAATCCATTTGGAGCAAGGGGTTCCACCAGTTAATGTGAGACCATATCGATATGGTCATCACCAAAAAGAGGAGATTGAGAAACAAGTGTCTGATTTACTTGAAGCTGGTTTCATTAAGCCGAGTAACAGTCCATATTCATCTCCAATTTTGTTGGTCAAGAAGCAAGACAATTCATGGCGTATGTGTGTGGATTATCGTGCCTTGAATAAGATCACAATTCGGGATAGATTTCCCATGCCCACCATAGATGAACTGATGGATGAACTGGGAGGGTCATCAGTTTTCTCCAAATTGGATTTGAGGGCTGGATATCACCAAATCCGAATGCTTCCACAAGATGTCTCCAAGACTGCGTTTCGAACACATGAGGGCCATTATGAATACTTGGTCATGCCATTTGGTTTAACTAATGCACCAAGTACCTTCCAGGCAGTGATGAATCAGATCTTTAAACCATTCTTGCGAAGATTCATCATCGTGTTTTTTGATGATATATTGGTTTATAGCAAGGAGATGGATGCGCATGCTCAACATCTTAGTGTGACATTGCAATGCTTACACCAACACAGGTTCTTTGTTAAGTTGAGTAAGTGTGATTTCGGGGCTAGTGTCATTGAATACTTGGGCCACAAAGTGTCACAGCAGGGAGTTCATGCAGATGAAAGGAAGATCGAAGCTATGCTGTCTTGGCCAGTACCTAGAACTGTTAAACAACTGAGAGGTTTTTTGGGGCTCACTGGTTATTATAGGAGATTTGTGAGACAATATGCCATTATAGCATCTCCTTTGACAGATCTTTTGAGGCAGGGAGCTTTTGTGTGGTCCAAGGCTGCTCAAACTGCCTTTGATCGCTTGAAACAAGCAATGGTTAATACTCCAGTACTGCGCTTACCAGATTTTCAAGTTCCTTTTGTGCTGGAGACAGATGCTTCAAATGTTGGGATCGGAGCAGTGTTATTACAGCTGGAGAAACCCATAGCATTTTTCAGCAAACGGTTAGGTCCAAGGTTGGCTTCAGCATCAACATATGTCAAGGAATTGTATGCCATAGTTGAAGCGGTGAAACGGTGGAGGCAATATCTGTTAGGTGTCCATTTCCTAATCAGGACAGATCACAAGAGTATCAAAGAGTTATTGGGCCAAACCGTACAAACATGGGAGCAACAAAAATATGTGTGTAAATTGATGGGATACTCATTTACCATCGAATACAAACCTGGTAAATTGAATGTTGTGGCTGATGGTTTGTCTCGGAGTTTGGAGGATGAGACTGAAGTGCATGCTTATCGTGTGGAACCTTCTTTTGAACTGCTGACTCAGGTACAAAAGGAAAATGCAGAAGATAGTTACTTGCAGTCTTTACATCAGCAGTTAACAAATGACCCTTGTTCCTTACCATTGTGCTCCGTCAAGGATGGGATCATGTTCCATAAGCGGAGAATTCTGTTAAGCTCACAATCCAAGCTGATTCCTGTAATCATCAGAGAGGCTCATGATTCTCAGGTAGGGGGACACGCGGGGGTTCTTCGAACCTTGTTGCGTATTTCTTCTTCATTCTATTGGGAGAAAATGCGTAAACAGGTCAAGGATTATGTTTCCTGCTGCCAAGTTTGTCAACAGATGAAAACTATCAACCAACCCCCATATGGTTTGTTACAACCGTTACCCATACCAGAGGGTGTTTTTGATGATCTGACCTTGGATTTCATTGTGGGATTACCACTCTCAAACGGTCTCACAACGATTCTCGTGACGGTCGATAGGTTAACTAAATATGCCTATTTTGGTGGTTTACCTACTTCTTTTACAGCAGCGAAAGTGGCTCAATTATTTTGCGATTTAGTGGTTCGCAATCATGGTTTTCCCAGGTCGTTGATTTCGGACAGAGATACAATCTTTCTGAGTCAATTCTGGAAAGCTTTGTTCAAGTATAGTGGTACGACATTGAAGACGAGTACGTCTTACCATCCACAAACGGATGGCCAGACAGAGGTGACAAATCGGTATGTTGAGCAGTATTTGCGAATTTTTTGTCATGAACAACCTCATTCCTGGTCCAAGATGCTTTGTTGGGCTCAATTTCATTACAATACAGCAGTTCATTCAGCTATTGGGGTATCCCCATTCCAAGCTTTATTTGGGAAGTGTCCTACTCTCATTCCATTCTATCCTAGGGGATTGGTTCGGGTGGAAGCTGTTGATTTTATGCTTGTTCAAAGAAATGAATTGTTGTCTAATCTGAAGAAGAATCTGCAGCAGGCTCGTAACAGGATGAAGACGCAAGCGGACAGACATCGACGTGAGAAGATTTTTCAGGAGGGAGACTTTGTATGGGTGAAGTTACAGCCATACCGACAGGTCTCAGTAGAACGCAGAAGCTGTCATAAGTTGGCCAAACGATTTTTTGGACCCTTCAAAATCGTTAAGGTCATTAGCAATGTTGCTTATCAATTACAACTGCCAGCAGGAAGTAAGATACATTCCACGTTTCATGTATCAATGTTAAAGCCATGGTTTGGTCCTCCACCGGACAGTGGATAACAAGCCAGTCCAAGAACCGATAGCAATTTTGAATACTAGAATGGTTTCCAGTAGAGGGCAGCAACGGAAGGAATTTTTGGTGCAATGGTCAGAATCACTTCCTGAAGATGCAACGTGGGAGCCTGAGACTGATTTGAAGAAGGCTTATCCTGGGCTTAACCTTGAGGACAAGGTTTTGGTCGAAGAGGAGGGGTGTGTTACGAAAGGAGAGACACTCATGCGCAGGGAGAGAGCTCCATCATCCAGGTTAAGAGACCATTATTGTAGTTGATGTGTATAGGAAGTTGGAGAGTCCATGTGAGTAGTTAGTTGAGGTATGTACACATGGCAGCCATGTAGTGGATGAGTTAGTAGTCAGTTGAGTTAGTTAGTCGGTTGAGTTAGTTAGCTTGTTGTTGAGAGAATTATAAAAGGAACAGCATGTGTAACAGAAGGGAATCGTTAATGAATAATATTGAGTTTTCTTACCCATTTTTCCTTGTGTTTGAAGTTCTCTCTAACCTGCCGCTCAGGTAGAGTGCAACAGCTGCAGTAACAGATTACAGATATCGCATGGTAAATGTTATAGTGGCTAGTAAATCCTCATGGATTTTTTTTGAAAAAGGTTTAACTATAGCCAATATGTGTTCACTAGTAGGGGTTACTTCTATAAGGTTTTTTTTATCATGTTAATTTTATAGTTTAAGGGTTTTTGAATTGACTAAACTCTCTTTTCAATTGAATATACGTTAGAAATATAGATATTTAGTTACAGATCTGAGTACAACTCATTGAGCTTAAAGTATTTAATGAGTATAAAATTTAATATTGGCTCATTAAGTCAAAGGTCAAGAAACATGTGAATATAAAAGTTAAGCCGAATTTTTAAAAATAAATGAGTTTAATGTTTTATTAAATCGAGCTAAAGTCAATTTTAATTTAATTCAATTTTTATTTTTTTCAACTTTTTGAATAGTATTATTATTATTATATTCTTTGTCGAAAGCATGATATTAAAGTATTCATGTTTGGTTGCACTACAATCAAATATAATATTAAAATACTATGACAATAATAGCAATTCAATTCGCGCATTTTTTTTCAACTTATTAATTAAATTTATATAAAATCATATCTAAAGTTACTGTACGTGCAGCAATCCGTGAGTTTCATCTTGTCTCTAATATACGGACATGGCTTAACAAGACTTGGAATGTTCGTTTGCATCACACGTACATAGAAGGGAACATGTATGCGGATTGATTAGCCAATTCCATTCTAGATTATTGGGACCTATGGGATGAAATCATCCTTCAAGAGCCTCCTGGTGGTATTTACTTAATTTATCTGGCAGACCTAGCTATTGTTGGAAGGGATCGTGTCGTTGTCTATTCTTGATAGGGTAAAAGTAGGTTTTCTTGTTTTATGTTTTTCCTTTCTTTCCTGTTTTTTCTTTGGCTGTTTGTTATGTGTGTGGGCCCTAAGCCCTCTCGTTTACAAAATAAAAAGATACAACTTTGTGTCATTTTAAATAAAACGACGTCGTTTTGGTGTACAATTGATAATTTTTATATTCTCTTTCTTCCATAAAATTAGGAAGAGAGAGAAAGTTTAGGAGATAGAATATAAAAAATCACCAATTATACAAAAACATGACATTGTTTCATCTAAAATAATACAAAATTAAATCATTTAATAAGGTAAATGTTTTCCTGTTAAAAATATTTAATTATTATAATCACCCAAAACGTAAAATCAAAATAATGATAATAAACAATAAAAAATTCTCAAAGTATAATAATTCAAAGCTATTTATGTTGGTAGTTAAAATATCTAGGGTAACAACACGACAATAATATAACTCAGGTTATATTATATATATATTTGAATTATCATTAGTAAATATCCTATTTATTGTACAGATGCTATAGATTTACGTAAATTTTCAAAAACATATTTTTAAAGTAAAAAATTCTAAAAAGGAGTTTAAAGTTAAAAGATTATATATAATTTAATGTGTTATCATATTATTTTGTAAATATAATTTATATATTATTAAATAATATGACACACACACATGAGAATTATCTCGGCTATTCATCTATAAATTGACAATGACAAAAGATGAGGAAAAAAATGAGAAGATAAAAAATTTAAAATAAAGATAAAAATTAATTTGATAATGACAAAAGATGAGGAAAAAAATGAGAAGATAAAAAATTAAAAATAAATATAAAAATTAATTTGATAATAAACAAAACAAATGCAAACAAATCTCCTTATAATATTTATTTAGGACATAATAAAACTAATAAATAAAAATAATGTATTTAAGTTTTAAATATATTAAATATTATATTGTTATTGGATGTTTCTATTATTTAAGATTCATACCAAATGTTTTTAGAGTACATGTTCAAATGACCTTATTATTAATTAATAATATAAATGCATACAAATTAAATGTTTGAAAATTTTTACTTCCGTTCCTCATAATTATAATAATTATAACATGTATCACTTAATCTCTAATGTTAAGATTTTTAATGATAAAAATTATTTTACTTCCGATCATCGTAAATATAAAAATCTCTCATGATAATTTTTTTACTTTCATATCAATTACTTTACTCTTGAATGCCAAACATACCCTGATTATAAAATATTAAAATATATTTAATAGACAAAATATTAAATTATAAAAAATAAATAAAAATATTTTAGTAAACAAATCTTTAATGTTAAGAGCCTTTTTATTATTGGATTCAATATCAATTCCAAAGGCCAAAATTATTGCTACATGTGCATTTTATTTTATCATCATGTTAATCATAAATTTTTCATGATTATAATATGGTTTTCCTTTTAAAATGGTTTCCTCAATTTCGGAATTGTTAGCTGTAGACCGTAGAAACATCTTTGCTCTTCAGTTTTTTTTTTAGTACTTTGCCTGTCTATGGTTTTAGACTAGGGGTGTATTGGATTAGAATTTTAAAAGATATTTTTGAGATAAAAATTCTTATAGATTTTAAAAGACTATTTAGATTTGGAAGGACTTTAAAGACTTTTTTAAAAGACTTTATTTACAATCAAGATTTCATAAGATTGAATTTTAAATGATTTTAATAGAATTTATAAGATTTGAAAGGACAATATGGATTTATAAGATTTTAAAAAATCATATAAATTTTTAACAAATATTAAAAATTACAAGAGTCAATAAATAAAATAACAAAGAAATGCAATGATATTAATAAAAAAAAGTAAAACCTAATATAATTTTCTCATCATTAAAACATAATATAATTTTTAACAAACATTCAAAGTTATTAAATAACAATTATCTACATATCTAAAGCTATACTAGTTCTCCAAGCATTAGCATAATTTAGTTCCTGCTCTTAGGTTTAACCAATGGGTTGAAAATTATCTTCTTCATTTGGTATCTGAGCTATGCATATATGATTATAAGACCCAATTTTTTTATTTAAATAATTCTAAATTTGCTTATAGAACCTAAAATTCATAATAAATTTTCGTTTGGAATTTTTTACAATTGAAACCTTGGGGTTTTTGTTTTACTTGATAAGAATTTTCTAACCATATATTATATGCATGGTTTCATGGTGTATTCTAAGAAAACTTTGAATCAGAATTTTTGGGTTTTATTACAGAAAGATTAAAAATTTCTCAAATTATTTTTAATTGATACATTGAAACCTTGGGGCTTTTGAAAAATAAGTTTTTAGTTATCTATTGACATAAAATTTGTTTTAAATCGTTTCTTACAGCGAATGAATTTTGTTCATGAATGTATTGTTATGAAATATAGGGTTTATATTATGAAAGGTTCAATCTTTCCTTAAATTGATCTCGTTTCATTGATGTGAAACGAACATTGGTTTAAGGGTTTTAGTTTCACTCTTGTTTTCCCATTGTTTTATGTTGTTTTTAATACAAAAAAATCATATATTTTTGTGCCAAAAAAAAATCGCGACCCATAGCTTGAAAAATCATTTTGTAAACTTCCAAAAGCTCTTAAAAATCTACTACTTTTAAATGGATTATATTATAATCTTGTTGGTTTGTTGTTTCTGGGTTGTTTTGTGATGAAAATCGCTCAAAAATATGTTATTTTTGATCTTTGATAATGCTCCCATGGCAGAACTCTGTTTTGAGAGGGTTAACCGGCCAAAAGAAGAAAAAGACACTACAATGGAGAAATATCAAGAATAGTGGCTAAGACTGACATTTTATATCTGAAGCAGTTTTTAGGAGCCTTTTGATGAAGTTGTCTATCCAAAAGGAGATCCAGATGCTGTTTCCCTAAGTAAGAGAGATTTTGATCTATTATAGCCAAACACATTCATCAATGACACGATTATTGACTTTTACATCAGTAAGTTCGTACATGTATATATGTTTTCCTTTTGGAATGTTACATTGGGCGTTTGGTACGGAGAAATTTTTTTTGTCCGAAAATCTCAATTTTCAAAAATATGATGAAAATGTTCAGTTTTCGATAATATTCAAAAATTTAAAATTTAGAAAAATTCAGTTTCCTGGGAATCCTACAGAATGCCGCGTAGTTTAAATTTTTATTAATCACTTGCTTAAGAATATTTTGTAAAAAAAATTAACTTGTTTTTTTGTGCCCCGTGGTCGAGTCTAGCTCTTTTTTTGTTATTTGTGAACCATAGAGCTTTCTTTATTGTAAGAACCCGCACTGTTAAATTAGAAAATTAAATTAATTAAAAGTAGAGTTTTATTTTAATGGAATTTATGAGTCATAAGGTTAGTAGTTATGGAATTTATGAGTAATAAGGTTAGCAGTTATGAAATTTATGAGGCATAAGGTTAGGAGTTATGCAATTTATAAGTAATAAGGTTAGCAGTTATGGAATTTATGAGTAATAAGGTTAGCAGTTATGGAATTTATGAGTCATAAGGTTAGCAGTTATAGAGTTTAAGAGTCAGTCGTTATTTTTTTGTAATTAAGTTGGGTTTTAATTGTGTTTATGACTATTTAGGGTTGCAATTTTGAGATGGAAATCAAGTTATTTTATAATTATAATTTATATTAGAGTTATAATAGTCTTTTTTAATATAACTTTTTAATTTTTCAATCCAAAACTACGTCATTTTGAGAGCGAATGTAGATAACTTATCTACATTCCCTTTAGAAACATTAAAAGCCAATTTTTAAATGCATTTCAGAGATGAAAATAGATAACCATGTATGT
Organism: Gastrolobium villosum; assembly: GCA_032173675.1. Taxonomy (NCBI): domain Eukaryota; kingdom Viridiplantae; phylum Streptophyta; class Magnoliopsida; order Fabales; family Fabaceae; genus Gastrolobium; species Gastrolobium villosum. Next base: position 5,482 of record JAVKPL010001274.1, on the reverse strand, counting down.
AAGAACTTATTGGCTTGAGGAAAGTAGAAAATATTAAATGAAGAAAATTCTGGATTCTGATTCACGTCATTCCACATAAAAGATGGGTATAACAATTTCAAAAAACTTAATTTTTGTAAGATATCTGAAGAACAAGATACAAGAGGAGGAAAAGCCTAGACTCCATTTTTTTAATAGTTTTTTCTTCCGAAAGCTGGCTGATATGGACAAAAACCCATCCAGTGCTTCTGACGGTAAAGCAGCATTTCTACGTGTTCGTAGATGGACAAGAAAAATAAATTTATTTGAAAAGGATTATATCTTCATACCTAGAACTTCAAGTAAGAGTCTATCAAAATTTTACTTCTTTGTATTATTTGCATCTGTATTTGAAAAGGATTGTATTAACTTTTGGCTAAAATGGCAGTCTTCACTGGAGTTTAATAGTCATTTGTCATCCTGGCGAAATGGTCAGTTTTAATGGCAGTCTTCAATTCCTTTCTTGTAAAAATCTGTATTCTCAGAGATAATGTTACGATTCGTATTCCAAATGAAGAGCTGGACAAGTCACCTAGGGCAACCTGTATATTGCATATGGATTCTATCAAAGGATGTCATAGTGGTCTTGAAAACCTTGTGCAAAGGTATTTTTGAGCTTCTCAACAACACATTTCCATTCCTCCCCTTGTCGTTGTTGGTCCAAAAAGAAGTAAATATGTATACTGGTTTAAACGCTTTTTTTCATTAAAAAGATCCGGTGGTGTTATATATGCATGTGCAAGTTGGAGCATGGGGATGCAACTTCTATCTGCATTTATGATGCCTGATTTACTGCTGCGGTAAAGCACAAACAAGCAAATGAATGATTTGAAAATCACTACATCATGAGCTAACTTTTCATATTTAAAAATGTCAATTCTCCTCCTGATCCATGCCTAGATTAGCTCTTCATCTTTATAAATGTCAATTTCTCTTCTAATCCATGCCCAAACTCAGCTATAAGTAACAATTCACCTCCTGTTAACCTGCTTTTTAAATTTATCTTAGTTACGCTCCAACTTTTTTGTACAAATTATACGTATTTAAATATGAGAAACAGGGCTCAAATTGTTGATCTTGCTTTTAATGAACTGTAAAATCATCTTCAAGTGAATGTGCTTCTAGGTTATTTGTACATAAATATACTGGTAAATTTCATAATTTAGGACTTTGAACCTAGTAATTAGAAAATCCATATTTTTGTTGAGCATCACATTGAATCTTATAATTTGAAGCACTATATGATTGTGGCTCTTTTGTTTTCTCATTTAAATTGAGCTTGAACTCTGAATTTGCTCCCTTCTTTCCCTTAATGAATTCTTTTTTTGAATAAATAAAAGTAAATTAGAAAAAAAAATCATGATCGGCTACGTGATTATGAGTGATAAATAAAACAAAAAATTGAAAAATTTATGTGCTTATGGTTGCTTCGTAGTCTATGTATTAGCATTTTCGGTTTCTTTTGTAGCTCTCTCTTTGTCTCTCTGTTTTCTATTACCCTTTTTCAGCTGCTACATTAATTTCTATAATATTATCTGTGTTCACTTCTATCAACTATTTCTTTCCTATTCCTTAGACTTGTTTGTATTCTCACTTTAAAAAGTTAACGTAACGAGTTATACATGGACTCATCATCTGCAATTGACAGTTATTTGTGTGAAGAATGGAGAGAGAGGCAGAAGGATACATGTGAAGACTTTTCATCAAGATTCTTGAATATGCATTTTCTCTCAATTGCGGTATTACCTATGTTGATAGCTTTACATTTCCAATTAAAACCATTGAGATAAGCATTTTTCTTTAAAGCTTCCTTACTATTAAACTATGTAAATTTCAGTTTTTTCTTCTGGAAAATTGATTATACATTGTTTAGGAAAACTACTTCAAAACTTGGGCTAATTCTTTCTCAAAAATCTCTTAAATAGCTATTGATGAACTCGAGAGTCTATTTGCCCACTGTTAAAGGGTCTAATCATTCTTATAAAATGCAGATATTATATTCTGGAATTGAGAATAAGAGAAGTACATATCATTTATCATTTATATGTTACACCTCTAAAGAAAAATCCCAATGTTTGATAATTTCCCCCCGTATTTTTGTGTGCTTTTAATTTGGAAAAAAATAAAGGAAAATGCAGAAGGTCGTGCTTATTGAATTTATTTCTCAATTGTTCCAGATGTTTTTATTTTTTACTAATGTTTTGTGACTGAATGCTCATTCCTTGACAGGTTCCGCAGCAAAAAAACTCATATGATTGCGGTCTTTTTCTACTTCACTATCTAGAGCTCTTCCTGGCTGAAGCTCCTCTTAATCTCAATCCATTAAAACTAACCAAATTCTCCAACTTTGTAAGTCATTTTCTCAGTTTTGTTTTCTTTCAAATTTTCTTTTTTTTTCAATAAAAATAAAAAACCATGTTGAGCTTTTGATCATGCCAATTTTAAGTATTACATCACCCCCATTTTTTTTTGTTCCTCACTTTGTCAATATATTTCCTCACAACATTTCAAGAATAGCTAGTTACTTCCATATTGATTCATATGGTTTCTTATATGGATATAACCTAACCTAACTAGAAATCTTCTAGCTCAATTTGGACTGGTTTCAACCTACGGAGCCTTTTCTCAAGCGAACTGTTATCCAGTGGTTAATCTTTGACCTCGTGGAAAATCACAATGCACATGAAGTGTTTTCCACTGACTACAGTGATGACCACTACTACTCACAAAATAATGAGAACAGAACTGGTGTTCAATGTCCTGAAACCAATGGGGAGTCATCAACTTCTCATTCTGGCCAGGGAATAAAAATCACTCTATTGCCTGCATCATCATCTTTGGATCCTCAATCTTTTAACACTTCAGGCATGGTTTTTAAGGAGTTTTTTGAGCCAGAAGCTACAGCTGGAACTTTGCTGGGACATTGCGAATCTTTTGACCAGGGGTCATCTGACCGTTGTCTCAATGGTTCAGCATTTTCAATAGAGGTACCTACTCTACTCATTTTTCTGTTTGGATTTGCATGTCATTTTTTAGACTTTTTTTTAACTTCTTCACTCAGGTCATGTGGAACCCTCTTTCTACACGTTTTATGGGATATATCGTGTTTCTTCATCCCTCATGCTTCAGTAGGCTTTTTTTATTCTTGAAGTCGATACTTGCACTAAACTCCTACATGAAATTTTCCATAACATAGATGATCATTAGGATTTCATGTTCTCGTAGTTTTCGTTTCACTCAATGCTTCAATGATTTCAGATATTTTATAGTTGTCCTTGCATGGTTTTATATTTAAATTTTAATGTATGTATAAGCAGTTGGTGTAAATTGTTGTAATAACTTAGTTTAGGTATAACACAACAATCTCATTTTAAATTTGAAAACTCTCCCACTAAAAAATAGGATATTGATAGGGAATAAGCAGTAAAACTAAAAAATTGTTATTGGGAATAAAACAGGAAAAAGTAGGGGTGTTTTTTATTGGTGTAGCCACATATCAGCTGGAGGAAGAGGGTACATTAGGAGATTATCTCACTCTTAAAGTGTAAAGACTTTACATGGGGATGGCTTTGCGTCTACCCATCACACTTAACACAAATTTTCAGTCTGTGATTATGATAATGCTAAAAATCTGAAAATTTCTTTTACATTTTTACCTCATTTTACTCAAATGCTTCAAGTTATGCATGTTTCACTCTTGTGAAATGTGTTAAGGACATAAATTTCTAAGAAATGTTTTGATTCTCTGATCATCATCACCGTCATCATCCAGTCAAAGTCCATGGTGACATTACTAATTTCCTTGCTCTTTTTGTATTTTCACAGGAACATACAGGTCTTAGTGAGCGACTTATGTATACAACTACAGATGCTAACTTCCAGCAGGTGGCTGGAATTACACCGCAATCATGTTCATTGCCATACTTACCAGGCAGTTGTGGAGCGGATACTTATCATGTTCATAGAGAAAAAATCTCTATACAAGCAGAGCATGACAAGGCTGAGTTATCTCTTGATACATCTGGTTGTGCATCAGATGATTTGGATGACATATGGGTTATTGAAAATTGCCAAATCAGAAATGAAGTAAAATCAACCTATGAAGATGAGCGAGGTGAAAAAAAGTGTACATACATAGAAAACCTTGAGCATTTATCAGATATTACTGATCCTTCTGCAATCAGTATACCAATTGACTATCTCATGGACATTTATCAGCACTCAAATGCGATATGGGCTGGCAACAATATCGGAGTTCCACACTCATTATTTCAACAAACTCCAACAATACAATTGCCTCAAGTTTCTGAAACAGCAGATGTCAATGTCACACGTGATGGTCTTGCGATGATTGACGATATTGGAACTGATATTTTTGAGGAACCAATTTCAAAGAAGAGGCGGGCTATGGCTCTACAAGGCTAAAGTGATGAAATCCTGACAGAATCCAATGGGATGACTTCTGTTGCCTAAATATATAATTTCGGTTAATTTATAGGTTTTACTTTGCCAACATGTGAATAGGGTATTTGGTCGGTTGGTAGTACTTCTATAATTCTATAAGGTTTTTTTATCATGTTAATTTTATAGTTTAAGGGTTTTTGAATTGACTAAATTCTTTTTTCAATTGAATATACGTTAGAAATATAGATATTTAGTTACAGATCTGAGTACAACTCATTGAGCTTAAATTATTTAATGAATATAAAATTTAATATTGGCTCATTAAGTTAAAGGTCAAGAAACACGTGAATATAAAAGTTAATTTTTAAAAATAAATGAGTTTAATGTTTTATTGAATCGAGCTAAAGTCTATTTTAATTTAATTCAATTTTTATTTTTTTCACCTTTTTGAATAGTGTTATTTTATTATATTCTTTGTCGAAAGCATGATATTAAAGTATTCATGTTTGGTTGCACTACAATCAAATATGATATTAAAATACTATGACAATAGTAGCAATTCAATTCGCGCATTTTTTTCCAGCTTATTAATTAAATTTTTATATAAAATCATATCTAAAGTTACTATACGTGCAGCAATCCGTGAGTTTCATCTTGTCTCTAATATACGGACATGGCTTAACAAGACTTGGGATGTTCGTTTGCATCACACGTACAGAGAAGGGAACATGTATGCGGATTGATTAGCCAAGTCCATTCTAGATTATAGGGACCTAGGGGATGAAATTATCCTTCAAGAGCCTCCTGGTGGTATTTACTTAATTTATCTGGCAGACCTAGCTGTTGTTGGAAGGGATCGTGTCGTTGTCTAATCTTGATAGGGTAAAAGTAGGTTTTCTTGTTTTGTGTTTTGCCTTTCTTTCCTGTTTTTCTTTGGCTGTTTGTTATGTGTGTGGGCCCTAAGCCCTCTCGTTTACAAAATAAAAAGATATAACTTTGTGTCATTTTAAATAAAACGACGTCGTTTTGGTGTACAATTGATTATTTTTATATTCTCTTT